>PVIC010032175.1:0-20861 GCA_004025085.1 Thryonomys swinderianus
AGGCGTGAGCCACCACACCCAGCACTGTGGTATGTGGTATTGATGGCTGGTGGGCGTGAGTCTCCACGCCCCACATTGTATGTGGTTACCGGGGATCGAACTCAGGACCTTGTGCTTGTGAAGCAGGCGCCGGAACCACTGAGCTAACCCTCCAGCTCAAGTTTCCCTCTTTTAAGAATCATGCACAGTTTGTCTTTCTCTGTCTGGCTTTTTTCAGCTACCAGGATAGTCTCAAGGTTCAACCGTGTTGTGTGCGATTGCCTGGTTACTATTCCATTGTATGTATCTTGCATGCTTTCTTTCTTCATTCAGAGGACACTTAGGCTGTTTCCATAGCTTAGATGTTGGAAATAATGCTACCACGAGCATCGCTGTGCAAAACCCCTTCAGAGTCTGATTGCGGTTTCTCTGGATAAGTAATCAAAGATGGGGTTGTTGGATCATATCATAGGTCTACTTGGTTTTTGTTTATTTGTGGAAACTTCCATAGAAGGGGTACTGTTTTACATTCCCAGCAGAGGTGGCAAGGGTTCTAATTCTTCCGAGACTTCACTAACACTTGTTGGGTTTTATTTGGGATTTTGTTTTTTTTGTTTTGTTTTGTTTTGTTTTGTTGTTTTTGAGACAGGGTCTCGCTTTGTAGTTCAGGCTGGCCCTGAGCTCACTATGTAGCCCAGCAAGCCTCAAACTCAGCAATCCTCCTGTCTCTGCCTCCCGAGTGCTGGGATTACAGGAATGAGCCACCACGCCTGGCATTGTGGTATGCGGCGTTGATTGTTGGTGGGCGTGTCTCCACGCCCAACATTCTATGTGGTTACTGGGGATCGAACTCAGGTCCTTGCGCTTGCGAGGCAGGCGCCGGAGCCACTGAGCTAACCCTCCGGCCCTATTTGGGATTTTGAAATGACCACCCTGTCAGGTGTGAGGCGCCATCTCCTTGTGGGCTTGATTTGCATTTCTCTGACAATTAATGATGCCATTTGAACCACGTTGTGACTCCCATCTGGCCGCCCGTGTGTGACATTCGTGTATTTCTACTTCCAGCCCGTCCCACCGTAGAGTCGAAGCCTTGCTTATTTTTCCAGCTCAGACTTTCTCCACCTCAGGCCCTGCTGGAGGTTTGCAGTAGACGCCGACCTGGGCATTGAAGAATATTTAGCAGCATCCCAGCCTCCAGCTACCAGACGCTGGGAGCACACACTCACCAGCTGTGACGACCACAGCCGTCTTGAGACACTGCTAAACAGCCCCGGAGCGTGCCGCAGGGTGAGACTTGTGCTCTAGCTCTGGCTCCAGCGCTTGGGCCACCCTGCCCCCTCCCCCTCCCCCTCCCCCTCCCCCACACAGACCAGTGCAATCAGCACCTTTGCACCTAAAAGTCAGGCAACTGTGAGCAGTGCTCGGGGATCCTCCGCTGCAGGCAGAGCTGGGAGCCTCTGGCCGGTAACAGCCAGCCTAATGCTGCGATGGGGGCGCCTCAGATTTTCACCCCCGCCCCCCTCCACTTAGCAACCCGAGCAACAGCAACAGCTCTGGAGAACCGATGTGCGCGGTTAGGCCCAGGACCGTGCCCTGGAGTTTGCGGTAACCCTGTGGTCATGAAACTGGGAGGGAAATGAAGTATGTTTCATGTGCAAGTTCATGTGGAAAGTCACCCAGAAGGGGCATAAGGAATAAGCCAAAGTGAGTGTTTACCTGTTAACGCAGCGTGAGGACCTCCCCCCCCCCCCCCCGCAGCAGTGAGGGCTGTGTCGGGAGAGGTTCCCAGGTCCTCTTCGGTGGCTTGGAGAGGCCTCGGCACTTTGGGTATTTTAAAGTTTATAATAAATGTTTAAGTGTAAAGTGTTACAGAAATTGTGTTATATGGGCCGGAGATTTAGCTCAGTGGTTCCAGCGCCTGCCTCGCAAGCGCAAGGCCATGAGTTCGATCCCCAGAAACCACATACAATGCTGGGCGTGGAGACACGCCCACCAACAATCAACACCGCATACCACAATGCCGGACGTGGTGGCTCACGCCTGTCATCCCAGCACTCGGGAGGCAGAGGCAGGAGGATTGCTGAGTTCAAGGCTTACCTGGGCTCCACAGTGAGCTCAGGGCCAGCCTGAACTACAAAGCGAGACCCTGTCTCAAAAAAAAAAAAATTGTGTTATACTTTTAGCATTTGCCTTTTTAAAAAACGACTGCATTACAATTTGTGTATAATAAAATTTGCCATTTTGAAGTATATAATATAGTGGGTTTTCTTATATTTACAGGGTTGTGCAGCCATCGCCACTGTCTACCTTCCAAATGGGTCCCCCGAAGAGCCCCCAAACCCATCAGCACCCACCTCCCACCATTCCCACCACCCCCCGCCCCCACCAACCTCCGACTGTGTCCCCGTGGGCTTGGCTGTTTGGAACACTCCGTGTGAACGGAACCCTGCAGTGTGTGGCCTTGTGTGTCCACGTGCCTGGAAAGCATCTTTCCCCGAAACACAGCTGAGGGGAAGCCAGAGGCTTCCGCCCGGAGACAACCACACTGGGGCCCAAGGGATCCCTCTGGTACCAGAGAAAACGCAGATCAGG
Organism: Thryonomys swinderianus; assembly: GCA_004025085.1. Lineage (NCBI taxonomy): Eukaryota > Metazoa > Chordata > Mammalia > Rodentia > Thryonomyidae > Thryonomys > Thryonomys swinderianus. The sequence continues at coordinate 2,572 of PVIC010032175.1, forward strand.
CCGTCAGGCTCCGTCCTCTGACCGCTGCGGGGCCGACGCTGGGGACGGGCGGTCCCAGAGCGCCCTCAGCACCCTCCTTCGCTGTCTAACTCTCACCAAGGACGAGCAGATATTGGTTAGCCCTCCATTCCCACCAAGGAGGTGGATTACGAGGAAATCTTATGGTTCCTAGAAAAGATAGTTCTCTCTGTTATTAGAAGCAAGTATGTTGGAAGAAAACACAGTCACTTGTGCACGGCCTTCCTTCCCTCGACGTTTGTGTGAGAACAGGAAGCTCGGACACACACTGCCTCACTATGGCTGGGAGGGAACGTGCCAGGGGTCAGCGAAACACCAATGTCAGCTCAGATATTGTTGAGCCGCTGAGCCATCATCCGTAAGCCCTTGGAAGTCCAAGGTCCTGGGATTTGGTTTTTGTTACTTAAAGCATAAAGCATCTCTGAGACGGAAAGTTCCGTGAGTTTCAGTGTGAACTCGAGCATTGGTGTGTGTAGCTCTGTCACCCATGAACCGAGACTTTGGTCAACCCACGAGCAGAGCACAGATGGCCGTTTTCCCCGCGTGGAGGCCACAGCCCTGTCGCCCGGCTGCTGCAGTTCGGCTGAGTCACTAGCCAGCTTCACGGGCTGAAAGCCTGGATCCCAACATGGTGGGGATCCAGGGCAGGGGCCCTTTCCAGGGTGAAGCTTCGAGCTTGGGAGCAGGTCACGGCAGGCGCTGCCTCCCCGGGGGACCGCTGCTCCCCCACAGAGCGAGTCACTTCCGTGACTGCGTCGGATAGCATTCACCTGACGCTGTCTGGAATCCCACCTCACCCGTGTGTCTCCCACAGCCTTCTCCACCCTTGCGATGCCAGTGGCCACGAAGCTTTTACCCAACAGCTCCTGATCCTGAACTGTCATCCTCCAAAATTGTGAACCGAATAATCTTCGCAATCTCTTTGCTTTATAAAGTGCTCGGCCCAGGGTTGGTTTGTCACAGCAAAATAGCATGGACTACTGTACCAACCTAAACCAACGAGAGACCTTTCCCTGGAATTTAAATATTGAAATAGAAAGTTACTAGCGTACATTTCCTCCAGGGGTCTATTCTCATATTCATTCACTCACTCCAAACAAGATATTTATGAGGATCTTGATGTGTACCAGAGTGAGGACGTGGGATTAAAGAAAGTCAAGAAACTTGTGTCCTAGAAGAGGGAGTCAGACAATAAGCGTTCTTGATGACATACATTACATCAGCTGGTGATGAAGGTTAGGAAGGGGATATATTGGAACAGGAATGGAAAAACGGGGCCCTCTGCCTTGGAGGATGGCCAGAGAAGCACCACTAATAAAACTGTTTGGGCAAAGAAGTTCTGACCAGAGAGATCCAGGAAGAAACCAGAATAAAAGCAAAGGCCATGCGGTAGTAGAATGCTTAAGGAAGAGGGCAAATCTGGAGCAGGACAGTGGGGAAAAGCAACTTCTAAAAAAGCGAAGTGACAAGAGCCATATCAAGTCATTTACTAAAAGAAGAGAAAGGAGGGGGACACGGTGGAGGTCATATCACTGCCCTCTGGGTGTCGTAAGTGGGCAGGGAGAGAGCGCGGCGGAGGTGGTGATGATACTAGGAAGTGACTAACTGGGAGCTAGAGAAAGTGTTCAGAATCCAAATACATCTAGAAGGTGGAGCTGACCAAACTGAAGAACTACATGTGGAATAGGAGAAACAGAAGAGCCAAGGAGCATCCCAGAAGTCACCCTGGGGGACTGGGTGAAGGGGGTGCCATTTGCCGAGATGGGAAACCTCAAGAAAACGCAGATTCCTGGTAGTCATGGTGACTGACATTAATTAAGATGGCGGCCATTCTTGCTTTCACTGCCTTGTCACGCTCTGGGGCTGCCTCCTGGGAAGAGTGGCCCCTCAGCCTTCCTACAGATTCAGAGCTCCCAGTTAGCCTTCCAGAATGTTCTCTTTGGCTTAAATTAACCACAGTTACTTCTTGCAATTTGTAACCAAAGCCCTAATTGATAAAATGGGTAGAATTAGCTTTGTGTGTCAGTACAGGATGCTAAAAACCGTTGTTACCATGAGAAAATATGTTCTCAGAAACAGCAGAAAATTCACAGATGAACTTTTGTGTGTCACCCATTTCTCCCATGGAGAGTGACTATTTCTCGAGTGGGTCGCTCCTCAGAGAGACAGCATCTGCCAGTACAAGGTGGGGAAGTGTCAAATACTATTAAAACTTGATTGCTAATTCAAATGCTATTGTGCTTGATGTGCTTGTCATGTAAAAGCGCACAATGTAGCTTAATAAAATTGATAGAACTCCCTTTGAAGATATTTTTGTCACCGAGGCACTCAATAAAACTGTTCCTATCAGGCGCTCCTGCCTCTTCGATGTTTTGTTAGTGACACATTTTCGTGAACTAGTCCAGAGCCGAGCAAAGCATGTTTTGCAAAGAATGTTCAGGGAAAAAGAGGAGTGTTCAGAACTTCCTCTTTTATTCTGTGTAATTAGGCAGACCTCTTCCAACCGTCTAATGAGGCAGCCCGTGTGGGTCACTGGGAAACCAAATCAAAGCCATTTTGCATGAGCTATGTGTGATCAAATAAATAACCCGCAGAGATTACTACAACTAACTTGAAAAGAGCTCATTAGAAATACCAAGTCCAAACATTAATCTGTTCAAGGAAATGTTTCTCTCCTTCTTGCCCAAGTCCAACAAGTGTTTTCAGCTCAGGACACAGGAGAAACACTGCTCACATTCACCAACTGGATGGCAGAGGCGGGCTTCCGTATCAGACACAGCCATGATGGGGAGGGGGGGACAGTGATTTCTCAGCGGTGACACTGACCCCCCCCCCAGTGATGCTGGCCTCAGTTAAACTCTGGGTGATCTTGGGAAAATCAGATATTCTTGGACCTCAGGTCCTACATCTGTACAACAGTGGTGCTATCGCATACTACTTCTAAGAAGGCAAAATGCTCACGATTGAAAGTGACAGAAAATCCAATTCACACTGACTTTAAAGGGAAAGGGAGATTGACTAATTTAAAGATTTGAAAATACTGAAGATAGAAATAGCTTCTGGTGTTTCCCGACTTGGGAGCTCAAAAAGTTGACAATTAGTATCTCGTGTCCTTGACTCAGCTCTCTCCCACACCAACTTCTTTCTCAGGCTGTGAGAACTCTTCCCCACTCGAATACTGCCCCGACTGTCGTGTGTCCACTCCTAAACACAGCCTTAAGCCAGGGACACTCTGCCTGACATCCATCGTGAGGGGGTCAGAGCTATTCAACCTACCTGGATCATGGCGGGATGGAAGCCATTTCCCAGGGGAAATGACTGCCCATTACAAGGGAGGATTCTGGGTAGAAAGTGTCCAAGACCAGCGCTCAGTGGGTTCAGACTGTTACAAAGATTTACAAAACTGTGTTGGCCTACCACCTATATTATGAAGATTTTTTTTTTTTTTTGAGACAAGGTCTCGCTTCATAGTTTAGACTGGCCCCGAGCTCACTATGTAGCCGAGGCCAGCCTCAAACTCACAGTAATACTCCTGCCTCTGCCTCCCAAGTGCTGGGAATAAAGCATGAGCCACCATGCCCAGCATTGTGGTATGTGGTTACTGGGCATCGAACTCAGAACCCTGAGCTTGCAAAGCAGACGCCGGAACCACTGAGCTAAATCCCCACCCTGTGAAGAACTCTTTGGTTTTGAGGTTGAAATATTTTGGAATTAGCTAGATACAAGTAATGGTTGTACAGCAATGCAAACTTACAAAAATTCGCTTAGTGTTTCAAATTAAAATAGAAAATTTAATTTTTTGTGAATTTTACCCTGTTTTTTTAAAACGCATTTGGGTACAAACAAAAGAAAATTTTAGGGCTGTGACTTTTTAAATAGCCATTTAGCTTACCTTATAACAGGAAGTCTAGAAGTTAACAGAAAAGGGCTGGTCATTGAAGCCATCTAGACTCGGAATTTTTCTTCTTTCTGCTCTACCTCCCACAGTATGCCCCACTGATCCCCCATAGTCACAAGACAGCTGTGTGTCCAGGAAGATGAGAAAGGTAAAGGGAAAATGGGGCTGGGAGTATAAGAAGGGACTATACATGGAATCAAGGCAGCAGAAGCTTAGAAAATCTAGACTCTCTTTTATGGACTAGCACTGTGCCGGATAACCAATCCTGGTGGCCAGGAAGATGGGGGAAGGATATGCTGGTCATCTGAACATATTGCATGCTTGAAAAACATCGGGATCTCCTACTAATGAAGGAAAGGAATAGATACTGAATGAACAGCTAGCACTGTCTTCCATGTGCCTGGAACTAGGCAGGACTTCACTAACGGGCAGGGGAAGGAGAGGGAGCAGGTTCTGACACTGGAAGTTTAAAAACAAAAGGCACCGGGCCGGAGGATTAGCTCAGTGGTTCCAGCGCCTGCCTCGCAAGCACAAGCTCCTGAGTTCGATCCCCGGTAACCACGTACAATGCTGGGCGTGGAGACTCACGCCCACCAGCCATCAATACCACATACCACAGTGCCGAGCGTGGTGGCTCACGCCTGTCATCCCAGCACTCGGGAGGCAGAGACAGGAGGATTGCTGAGTTCGAAGCTTGCCTAGGCTACATAGTGAGCTCAGGGCCAGCCTGAACTACAAAGCGAGACCCTGTCTCAAAAAACAAAACAACAACAACAAAAAAAAACAAAAGGCACTGTCCTCTGTGTCGTTCCCTCCCAAAGCCGCTGGTTTTCCAGGTGTGGATTAGACCAGTTCATTTTTAGTCTTCAATGCATGTTGATAGGACGTGGGTGAAAAGAAGCATAATCCCCTTACATCAATCACTTGTCTCTTTATTGGTTTTTTTTTGTTTTTTTTTTTTTTTTTAGTTTCCTTTTAAACGGAGGTGAGCTCTACTGGAAAGAGTATCCAGCCCTAGCAAAATCTAGACTCTAGTTCTGTAGATTCCGGATTTACCTCCCACTTCCTCAAAGAGTAATTATTTGTAGATGGCTTCCTTTTTCAGTCCTGATCCCTCCCTGCGTTTGCACGGTAAATCGGCAGAGTGAGTCTGACTTCTCACCGGAGCCACGGCGAGCCCTGAGGAACAGCTTCGGGGCAGAGTCTGTAAGGCAACCTGAGGGAGCAGAGGAAGGACGGTCTTGGTTTGCATCCAGACATTACAAAGATGTCGGCAAATGTGTGAAGATCTCCAGTGACCCTGTATCCCCTGATTGATTTTCAGGGTTCAGCTAATTATAAAAGATACTTGCTGCATGAGAAATGTAACTCACATAACGTCAGGATGACACATACTATAAGCAGAAGTTTCATTTTCTAATGAAAATATATTTCAGGGGTTTTCTTTCCACAAGAAGCAATGATTAGTTATTCCAAGTCAAAAAATTTAAGTTGCTCCATAAAGAACAGTAGTCTCAAATGTTCATTTCGGGATTTTTTTCTTTTAATATATGATCAGACATACATGTTTAAAGCAAAAATGAAATCCCAAGACAATGCTAGGGGAAGGAACACGTTTTCTTGTAAAGAGACTGTGATTACAGTAACACTCCATAGAGGAGTTGGCTGATTGGCTGATGGGTGGTCCACATTTCTTGACTTTGGGAGCTAAGATATTCAAAGCCTGGATGTAACTCACTACCTTTCTCCTCTACCTCAGATCCATGTGATCCTTGAGGCAGGCATCTTTGACAAGTTTAACTTTCCCCAGGGTGGGCTGAACCAAGTCTACGCAGGTGCATTTCAAAGCTACGTCCTCCAATAAAATTTTCATCTGTAATCAAGCCAGTTTTATCACCAGGTGGCTGTTATTTGTGGCCTTCACTCAGTTGATTTATGGTATAGTTAAAAGATCAATATTACTCACCATCAAACTCCAACCTACACATTTTGGATGTTAACAGACTTTTTCACATTTCAATATTTTGTGGACACTTTTCCATCTTAATAGTTAAAGTTTACCCTTACATTACATATTGTGAAATAATTTATTTGATCAACACTCTATTGATGAGTAGTTTGATTCTTTCATTTTTGACTAATATAAATAACAGCCCAGTGAACATCTAGCATATAATCTTAATGTATATACTCAATTATTTCCCTAGACAAATCTCTAGAATTTATTTAGGGAAATTGCTGAAGCAAGGCACATGGGCATATAAAGTTGTGGTCATTACTTCCAGGTTTTCTTCCAGAAAGTTTGTACTGACAGAGTCTCAAGTGTCTATTTTCCTGCACCCTTGCCATCATTGAGAATTTTCCTTTTTGCCACTGTTGAGAATTTTCTTTTTAATCTTTTCTACATAGCTGATATATTTGAAATTCTGTTACTATGGAGGCTGTATAATTTTTCAAGTAGTTAGTATAGTCTAAGAATTTCTTGAGGATATTAAATTTTATTACTATAGCCAATGTCCACAGAGACTTTTTTTTTTTTTTTTTAGACAGGGTCTCACTTTGTAGTTCAGGCTGGCCCTGAGCTCACTATGTAGCCCAGGCAAGCCACCGCAAACTCAGCAATCCTCCTGTCTCTGCCTCCTGAGTGCTGGGATGACAGGCATGAGCCACCACGCCCGGCACTGTGGTATGTGGCATTGATGGCTGGTGGGTGTGAGTCTCCATGCCCAGCATTGTATGTGGTTACCAGGGATCGAACTCAGGACCTTGCGCTTGCGAGGCAGGCGCCGGAACCACTGAGCTAATCCTCCAGCCCCAGAGAGACATTTGTTCAGTATTAAATTATAACACAAATGCCTCAGCCTCTTCCCCCACCACCCTCTAACATACTCTGTCCCGAAGACAGGATTCAGCATTGCAAGCAACAGAAACCATATCTGGTTCCTTTGAGTAAAAAAGGAGTATAAAAAAGGTTATAAGAATCTCCATGAAGGACAAAGAATCAGTGAAAAAGAACATCCCAAAGCACCCTGTACAACTTTCTGGGGGAGACGCCACTGCCCCCTAGATTCAGACCCTAACTTTACATATGGAACAAAAACCCTTGCAGCTACCACCCCAAACTGCTATGGAGCTCCCACTCCACTCCTCAGAGTAAAGTATTCCACATGGTTCCTACTTGCTCACACTAACAGGGATCCTGGGAGCTCAGGAGGGTGTCTGACAGTAGCTATGCCCTAGCTGCAAGGGAGTCTGGGAAAGTAAATCTCTGCCTTCTATGGCAGATGACAAAAGCACATAACATGAAGCATCACTCAGGCTTAGGAAAACAATAGAAGGGAAGGGTGACCAGGCAAAAGAAATAGTGAAGGCTCACCATGATTCTTGAGGGCCAGCTCCACGTCTATGGTACACTTACAATTTTAGGAGTTTCCATCAGTTCTATCCAAGCCAGGCAATCCAGAGTCCTGCCAGCCAAACCATAGATTATCCCACTTTTAGGTATGCTGATTTCCCTCTTTCTTATGCCTGTCAAAATGTTGGTCCATACCCCTTTCCACTAAAAATAATATTTAGGATGTACTGGAGAAGCTGACGTTTCAAACTCTCTCTAGTAAGAGCTTGTTTGGGGCCTTTTCCTTGCTACCTTCTGAAGAATGTACTTGGCCCTTACTTAGGGAGAAAGCGAGTTGCCCCAGGGTAGGAGACACATGTTCTCAAATAGACATGATCTCTGCGCTACTGACACCCACATTTTTTTTTTTAAGTCTGCTCAGTGAATGAGTAGAAACATTTCCCTTAATTCAGAATTTTTCCAGCTGTCCCTTCCTGCTGTTCCGGCACTAGAACAACAGAGCTCTCTGGAGAAAAGTCCCCTCACGGCACTGATTGACGTCTTGACAAGAGTAGACAGGTGTGAATATGTTTTGATATGAGCGTTCAACTTGTCTGGCTGCCTCTTCGCTACACTGGATGGTTCCCTCAGAAATGCTGCTTGCACGGTTGTGTACCTCGGACTCTGGGCCATCTTTATCTGAGGAAAGACGGTTTCGTTCTTTAGCGTGAATGACACGTCCCTCTTCAACAGTCGAGCCCTCCCCAAATAGGACGGTGAGAAGGGGTATCTGTGCCCATTCACCCTCGCAGCAGAATCAGTCACACTGGCAACCCCCAAACTTGGTTACGTGGGGCCCCCTGTTTTGAAATGTGCAATGGAAAAGGTATCGCCCCAAACTATAGTAGAATTATATCGTGGAGGTCCCGCTTCCTTGGGAGGGTGAATATTTTCCCAGTGTTCTTAGCTTTTTGCATTTTCTACTACGTGCGTGCACTTCTGTGTATTTAGAGACTAGTTTGTGTTGCTTCTGCTTCCACACAGGCCCCCTCTGCCGCTTCATCATCACTGGTGGAAGGGCTGCCTGTCTCCCTCTCTCCCTCTCCCTCCCTCCCTCTCCCTCCCTCTCTCTCTCTCTCTCTCTCTCTCTCCTTCCCGTTGGTTCTCACTCTGTCCCCTGCACCCTGCCCTTGACTGCACAGAAGACCCATGGTTCATTGTGTCTTCATCCCCAACAGCCTCCTCTCCCGACACACAAGTCCTTTTCCTGGGCTCCAGCTCTATTTACCATTTTCCCCCCAAGCCACAGCTAAGACATACACAAGCATACTCGAGTTAGAGACTCAACAAATGTCCTCAGGGTAGCCTTCCCAGTCTTTTCCTCAGCCAAAGAGCGTGTACCTCACGGGAAAAAGCGGTGTCCCCTGCTGCTTCAGTCTAGGGAACTGACTGCACTCAGACCCACTCCGTCCTGGAAGGGCCAGTGGTCAAGGTCTGCCGCACAGTCTACCTGTGGACGCTCGGAAGCTACTTGGGTTCTCCTGAGCTTCGGGTAGACGGACGCTCTTGGAAGCTTCCGGGACCATTTTCCAGGCAAGGGCCTGCTGGGGGCTCCCGGTGTTGACCTGAGGGTAAAATCTCTGACAAAACCTGCAGACCTTCCCTGTAGAGACAGGCGCAGATACACAAAACATGACCCCTCCACAGTGCTGAAGTCTTAGAACACAGTTCCAAGCTCAAACTCTGATTAAATAAATGAAGGAGTACCCACATGAGCCATGGAAAATTGCCCCCCCCAAATTAAAATGAGTAAGGTAGCCCTACATATAATAATGTGGAGAGATGAGCAAGAAAAACACTGTTTCCAGGAAAGGCAACATAATACATCATAATACATAATACAACATAATACAACATAATACATCCAAATATGTACTATGATCACATTAGGTTAATCCATAAAAGCTAAAGGTGCTTTTTGATCTGCCCCGTGCACATGGGCAGCACCTGGGATGTGCACATTTTGATGTGAACAGTGACCATTTCTGGAGAAGAAGAAGGAGAAAGCAGGACTATCACTTTTGCTTCTTGGTTAAAAATCACATTATGGGGAATGCTGGGCATGGTGGCTCATGCCTGTAATCCCAGCACTCGGGAGGCAGAGACAGGAGGATTGCTGAGTTCGCGGCGGCTTGCCTGGGCTACATAGTGAGCTCAGGGCCAGCCTGAACTACAAAGCGAGAGCCTGTCTCAAAAAGAAAAAAAAAAAAAATCACATTATGGGGCCCAAGATTTAGCTCAGTGGTTCCAGCACCTGCCTAACAACCACAAGGTCCCTGGTTTGATCCCAGGTAACCACATACAATACCACAACCAGCAATCAGTACCACACACCACAGCGCAGGCGTGGTGGCTCACGGCTGTCACCCCCAGCACTCCGGAGGCAGAGACAGGAGGACTGCTGAGTTCGAGGCTTGCCTGGGCTACATAGTGAGCTCAGGGCCAGCCTGAACTACAAAGCGAGACCGTCTCAAACACACACACACACACACACACACACACACACATTATGAACCTGCCCATACTAGTGTGTGCCTATAATCCCAAAATTCTTGAAGCCTGAAGCAGGAGGATTTCCAGTTTAAGTCCACCCTACACAGCTTAGTGACTTACCAAAGCCCTGTCTCAAATTTGTTAAAAAAAAGTTTAAAGGGGCCGGAGGGTTAGCTCAGTGGTTCCTGCACCTGCCTCGCAAGCGCAAGGTCCTGAGTTTGATCCCTGGTAACCACATACAATGCTGGGCATGGAGACTCACACCCACCAACAATCAATACCACCACGTACCACAGTGATGGGCGTGGTGACTCACACCTGTCATCCCAGCACTCAGGAGGCAGAGACAGGAGGATTGCTGAGTTTGAAGCTTGCCTAGGCTACATAGTGAGCTCAGAGCCAGCCTGAACTACAAAGCGAGACCTTGTCTCAAAAAAAAAAACAAAAAAACAAAAAAAAAGTTTAAAGGGCTGAGGATGTAGCTCAGTTTAAATGTTCTGAGGTCAATCCCCAGTACTACAAGAAAAAAATCATACATTAAAATGTGTATTGTTTGAATTTTCATGAAGTATTTGCTCCTATAATTGCAAAAATAAAAAGAATGAGGGGCCGGAGATTTAGCTCAGTGGTTCTGGTGCCCGCCTCCCAAGCGCAAGGTCCTGAGTTCGATCCTGGTAACCACATACAATGTTGGGCGTGGTGACTCATGCCCACCAGCAATCAATACCACATACCACAGTGCCGGGTGTGGTGGCTCACGCCTATAATCCCAGCACTCGGGAGGCAGAGACAGGAGGATTATTGAGTTCAAAGCTTGCCTAGGCTACATAGTGAGCTCAGAGCCAGCCTGAACTACAAAGCAAGACCCTGTCTCAAAAAATAAATAAATAAAAATAAAAAGAATGATAATTTCAGAACAAAAATTCTCCAACATGGTAAGAAGAGGCCTTTTATACAGTAATATAGAAATCAAATTGTACTAAAGCTTAAATAAGTTTTGCATAATTATGTAATACCAATATCATACTCACTTTTATAACTGTTTAAGAAAAATGTAAGGCAGTGAACTAACTTGGAAAAAAAATCCATTGCTTCATGTATTTTTCTTTTCTGACAGTCGGGAGACATCACAATTCACTTCTTGAGGTAGTGCAGTATCTTCCCGTGGCTGTAAGAATGCCAGAATCTCATATAATAGCTTGAATGAAGCCTGAAGAGGAAGGAGGTAAAGAATCTGGAATTAGAATCAAAAGACAAGGAAGGGAAGCCGTGGTTATCATGATGATAATACCAGCTTAAGAGACTGAAATCTTGAAAACTAAACTGAAATATCATCCTGGAAATTGTTTTAGATCACACAAGTCATTCTGGAAAGCCTGACAAAAATCACATATCTAGACCACACCACCTCTCTGTCTTTTCACAGATCTGAGCAGACAGAATTAAGATTTACAATGTATTTTCTCTGAGAAGTAACACATGGAGAGAAACAACAGTCGAAAGACCTATGGGATTACAATAATTTAAACTTCTGTCTTTTCTTTCTCTTGCACCATAATACCAGTGGGACCTTATACATATTGAAAGATTCAGGGTCATGTTGTACTTCTTAAAGTGGAATTTCACACATATAAGCTTAAAATAAAACAATGTCTGGGAGGAAATTTCATAACATGCTCGACAAGAATTGTATCAGAATTCATAGCCCTGTAGTCTTTTTATTATTATTATTTTTATAAAAAGAAAAAGAATACTTAACTAAATAGCGCCCTCTAGTGAGACATAGTATTTATACAAAGTACTCAGAATTTGACCTATTTCCACAAAATGTTAATCTCAAATTTGCTAGCGAAAAAAAGACTATGCTTAGATTAGATTTGTTAAATTCATTACAGTTTTTAACATTTCTTTTTTTCACCTATTAAGTGCAATGGGTTGGTGTGTAGAACTACCTTGCTCTTCCCAAAGCACATCGAGGATTCAAATCCCAATCACTTTTCTTATCCAGAAATACCCCTTTGTTTAGAAATCCCTGAACGCAAGCATGACGCCAGGTGAATATGCGACAGCCACACCTTTACTCCTCCTGAAACACTTTTCTTCAGGCTACAGTCCAAATCCGCTGGTGCTGCCTTGTGGGTTGATACAGACGATGATACCCACCCAAGTTAAACCCCTTTAGCAGACAAGGCAGAGTGTCTGCTGTGGCTCACTTCAGAGGAGTTCCCGGGACTAGCGGGCCCCGTGGGACACGGCCCCGTGCTGCGGACGCGCTTGGTACTGTCCTCTTGACTTCTTCGCCCCTAGCCTCGCTTCCTCTTTCTTTCAGGAGCGCTTCCTGGGGTCACTTCCCAGATAATCTACTTGCGTTCAACGGATCTCAGGGTCCACTACGAAGGAACCTCAAGCTAAGACGATTATGTGGCAGATTAGCCGTAGAGTCCGTCCCCAAACCCGGTGTCTACTCACAAGTCCAGGAGTGTATTGTTCCCTCCTCTCATCAGCAGCTTTTCCCAAGGTCTTTGGACCAACCGAGTCACTGTGGCTTATGACGCAGTGGTGCCAGCTGTGGGGCAACCAGCCACCCTGCTTTGCATCCAGGGCCAGAGAGCTGAAACTTTCAGGAGAAGCTGGGAAAACCTTGGGTAAAGCGGACGAATTGCTCACCCAGGCCAGTCGCATCCTCGCCGGTTCAGAAGAGGCCCTGGCCTCACATTCAGCAAACAGGTACAATCCTTAAAGCGTCACCTGACCAGCTGAGCATTTACAACCCCTCCAAAGGGCGCTGTTCAGCGCTCAGGTGACACACAAGGTGACTGTTGTTCATGTGTCTGCTCTGCCCACTAGTTATATATTTGTGGCACTGTGCTTAGGAAAAAGCTAACCTAGGGTATCTTTTATTCTCTAGTTATTCTTCTTAAAGAAAACGCTAAAATAACTATTAAGCTTGACTGTTAAATGAGTTAACTTACTGAAAAATAAAGAAAACGGTACAATGTATGTACCTATGGCAAAAAAAAAAATTCTTTTTTAAGTTAGCAGAAAATGGGCTATGCAGATAATACTAAGATCATGACTTTTTAGGGAAATTAAGTTTGATCCTTTTGTCTGCTATGGAATATCTGATTCTACCCTTAAATAACTATCCCTCTTAACCTATGAAAGATAAAAATTACTATTTGTCAGGATAAGAGAAATGAATCCAGTGATTTCTGCCAAGCGGTGCAAAGCAAAAAGCACATTCCAGCTACCCTCTATTGGAACTTTTCACATGAAGGCCAGGAGATTAAATTACTGGGTAGCTGCTGGCTGCTGGCTGCCGTCTCCGCATAGGCCAGTTCATTCAGAAAATAAGCAGAGCCCGCACACTCCCTGCACCGGGGACCTGAGGCAGATGAGCCTGATTGGCTGAGTTTAGCTCCCTTGTCCGACTTATTAGAATAAAAAGAAGGTTCTGGAAGGGTCACACTGGACCCCTATCAGCAGAAAACAACATTTTATTGGCCCTGCTGGTGAAGGAAAAATGATTTCTGAAGAAGAAATCGGGAGATTGTTAGCAGAGGAAGGAGAAATGCCAAGAGGCAGCAGTGGGGAGGCGGATGTCGGTTCCACCATAAAGGCCGCAGGAACAGGAAACCTCGGTAGCGTGTTCATGAAAAGCAGCTTTGTGCCCTGCGCTCTTCTTATCCTCAGCAGGCGTCAAACTGCGTGAAGCAGCGCTGCCTGGGCCGAAGGAGCAACGGGCCGCTTAGCAGCGTGGTTGCTGTGACACCCACGTCGCCTCTCTGTGTCTCGGTGCGCACAGTCACAGAAGAGTGGTTCGCGCCTCTCAGGGGCACCGTGGGGACTAAGGGAGTCAGTACCTGAGAGGCACAGAGAGGAGGACGAGGCACCGAGCGAGGTCTAAGCCCACCTTGGGTGCGGCCGGGAGCGCCCCACTCTAGGCCCTGGGTTCTAGGTCCCCTCCTGAGAGCCGAGGACCTGCAGGGTGTCCAGAGCCGAGGCCGGCTCCTGAGTCCGTCCCTGCAGGCCTCCCCGCTCCGTCCCACACGTGGCGTCCGCCGTGCCCACGGGGGAGCCCTGTCTCCGCGTGGAGTTGTCCTGGGGTCCTAGTTGCTAAAGGTTACCCCGCAGGCGGTGGCTCCTCTCCGACCAGCGCAAGACTAAGGGGCGGGAGGGGGCGAGCGTGCAGATCTGGGCGAGTCTCACTCGTGCCGAGCACAGAGCAGCGACACTGCTGGATCACGACTGACCCCTAGGCTGTGGGCCCGTGCCAGGCTCGCTCCTAGAACCCACCTGTGTGCCTACCACACTGCTGCCTCTGGTTCAGAGCACCTAAACCGTGCCTGTTCCTCAGTGGGGGGGGGGGGGCGTGCAGGGCAGGGCTGAGATCGGGGTGCCAGGAACGCTGCGATCGCCAGCCAAGGAGCCCGAGGAAACAGCTGGAAGACAGAGGCGCTGCACGGTGCTCTGCAGGTCCCAGCGGCGAGCAGCGCAAGATCGGAAAACTAACGACCGGGCATGTGTCCCAGCACACGCTGAGTCCAACTCCTTCGTGGTCGCCCGCGAGAAGCGCAGTCCCAGACTCCGCGAGAGGCAGGGGAATCAGGGCTCCCCGGGAGTCGAAGGGGCGCGGCGGGGTCAGCACCGCAGGTGCCCATGGGAAAAGCCGAGCGGGGCCTTGCGAGGAGAGCGGCTGCCTCGCCATCCTGCTGGCCGTGGAATGCGTTCAGGTTGGCATGAGGGTGTCTGGGCACGACGCAGTCTTCACGACCTCTGATGGACAATAAGAAACAGGTTCCTAAACAGCTCCTCTTTGCTGACTCACCATGCCTCATATCGCACATGGCTCGTGTGTGTTGTAATATATATACTTTAATCAAATTATTTATATAGATAAGAGCACCACAAAACAAATGCTTGCCTTAGACCCCACAGATCCTAGGAAAGCCCTGATGAACGCCATGAAATTTCTCCAGAGGTGAAATATCAGGAAAATGCATTTGGAAAGATTCTGATTTAATGATACTAAAATCAGCCTATGACCCAGCAATCCCATTCCTGGATTTATCCCCAGAATTATCTGTGACATATGCCGAGATATCAGGCCACCAAAGGCCATTGCAATATTATCCACCGGAATTAAGATGTGGAATAAGCAAGAGTGTCCAACAACAGATAAATGGATAAAGAAAATGTCATGTATACATGTACCGAGTGTGATTGAAAAATACGGTGAACGTTTAAATTTTTTTAGGAACTACAGCAAAAGAATCACCCTCAAGGGCCAGAGATCTGGCTCAGTGGTTCCACCACCTGCCTAGCAAGTGCAAGGTCCCTGATTCGATCCCGGTAACCAAATAAAATGATATGATATTGAGTGTGGTGACTCAGGCCCACCAGCAATCAGTCCCACACCCCACAGTGCTGGGCTGTAATCCCAGCACTCAGAAGGCAGAGGCAGGAGGATTGCTGAGTTTGAGGCTTACCTGGGCTCCATAGTGAGCTCAGGGCCAGCCTGAACTACAAAGCAAGACCCTGTCTCAATTAAAAAAAAAAAAAATCACCCTCAAGACGTTCCCACTTGTTCTGAGTACATTTAGCCCATCACTCCTGCCACTTCCTGAAGCAGTCTTGGAAGTCTTCTTTCACGTCATTAGTGGCACTGTCGTGGCCACCTTTACATCCTAAACCAGTTCAAATGTTCGCCCTTCACAGTCGCTTTGATTCAAGGGAAGAGCCCGAAGTCCCGTGGGGCCAGATCCAGATCCAGCAAATAAAAACAGACGAAAATACTTGGTGACGTTTTGGAGCCCGATTTCCCCCAGCACTCAGCAAAAGCACCCTCCACATTTATTGTCACACCTCGTAAAAACACTTGTGGAAGAGGACATCCAGGACTGATTCAGAAAGGGCCGGAACACTGGGACGTGTACCCAGAACACCAAAGAGTACCCTCAGAGGAATTAAATGGCACTGTATCGTGTACTATAATAAATGTTCATGCAAGGGCCAGAGATTTAGCTCAGTGGTTCCAGCGCCTGCTTCACAAGCGCAAGGCCCTGAGTTCAATCCCGGTAACCACATACAATGCTCGGCGTGGTGACTCACGCCCAGCAGCAATCAATATCACATACCACAGTGCCGGGCATGGTGGCTCATGCCTGTCATCCCAGCACTCGGGAGGCAGAGGCAGGAGGATTGCTGAGTTCCAGGCTTGCCTGGGCTGCACAGTGAGTTCAGGGCCTGCCTGAACTACAAAGCGAGACCCTGTCTCAAAAAAAAAAAAAATGTTGATGCAATATTTCACCATATTTTGTGGTCATGCCTATTCCTTAGCTGGAAGAGTTCACAGCATTTGAAAAGAAGGAAATCTTGCCACTTGCAGCAACACAGATGAACAATGTACTAAGTGAAATTAGCCAGACACCAAAAGAAAAATACTTATAAGTGGCATCTTGAAAAACTGAGTTAGGAAATGAAGAGGAAAGGTTACGAGAATAACGTTGTGGGAGTTTTTGTTTCGTTTTTGGAAGGGGAAGCAGGGGCAGACAAAGTATTTCAGATAGGAGAGATAAATTCAAGAAATACATTGTTCAACACAGCAACTATAGTTCAGTATAACGTATTATATTCTTGAAAATTGCAGAGTGTAGATTTTAACTATTCTTACCACAGTGATAACGGAAGGTATGGGAAGTGATGCGTATGTTAATTAGCTCAATTAGACATCCCACGATGAATACATATTTCACAATAACGTGGTACACTATAAAAATATACAATTTTTTTTTTGAGACAGGGTCTTGCTTTGTAGTTCAGGCTGGCCCTCAGCTCACTATGTAGCCCAGGCAAGCCTGGAACTCAGCAATCCTCCTGCCTCTGCCTCCCAAGTGCTGGAATGACAGGCATGAGCCACCATGCCCAGCACTGTGGTATGTGGTATTGATTGCTGGTGGGCAGGAGTCACCACGGCCAGCATTGTATGTGGTTACCGGGATCAAACTCAGGGCCTTGCACTTGCGAGACAGGTGCTGGAACCACTGAGCTAAATCTCCGGCCCAGTATATGCAATTTTTGTCAACTAAAAAGTAAATCACAAAAACAAAAAATTTTTTGCCATTGTGGTGCAAGGTACTGAGTTCGATCCCCAGTAACCACATACAACAATGCTGAGTATGGTGACTCATGCCCACCAGCAATCAATACCACATACCACAGTGCTGGGCATGGTGGCTCATGCCTGTCATCCTAGCACTCGGGAGGCAGAAACAGGAGGATTGCTGAGTTGGAGGCTTGCCTGGGCTACATAGTGAGCTCAGGGCCAGCCTGAACTACAAAGCAAGACCCTGTCTCAAAAAAAAAAAAAAAATTCCCATTGTAACTTTGACGCCTTTTCCACCTAGAGGATTTTTCATGTTAGCCTTCTTCCACATGCCTTACTAGGCAGCAGTAATTTCCAAAGGCTACCAATTCCCAGATGTATCCAGAAAGTATTTAGGGTTGAGTTTGCTGGATCTCTGTAGCAAACCTGCTAAGCCACATTCTCCAGATTTTTCCTAGAATTCATGGTTTTCTTTTAGTGTTTTTTATGTTATTTTGTTTGCTTTGCTTCTTGTGCTCCTTAGAACTGAATCCAAGGAGTGCTAAACCACATCTCTCAACCCTTTTTGTTTTTTTTTTGTTTTTTTTTTTGAGACAGGGTCTCTCAACCCCTTTTTACTTTCTGTTTTGAGAAGAGGTCTCACTACACTGTGGAGGCTGGGCGCCACCTCCTTGTAGCCAACTAAAGAAGGACAGCTCTGGCTAGACATACTCTGGGAAAGAAAAACCACTGCTGCTCTCTGGGGGCATTTTCACACTCTTGCTTTCCAGAGTTATAGCAGAAAAATATTCTTGCCTGCAAACCTAGGCTTTAAAGTTCAACTTACACTAACTCCCAAGAGTTAGGGGTTTGCTTTGTTTTGTTTTAGCCAGGTTTTCAACCATCTGTAGCCAAAAAAAAAAAAAATTTTTTTGACAGATGACATCAAAACAAATCACGAAGTATTTTTAGGCTAAAATAGCCATCATGGAGTAAGAATATTCGAAGCATGGACACTTAAGAAATCTTCTCGTTTAGGTTCAAAATAGAATTAATCATGGCCTAAAGGTCCAGTGACGTGAATTTTTACCAACAGCATTTACAAAAGGCTGTTGCTGAAATGTAGGTCATTGTGCAAAAATCATAGTGTTGCAGGAATCTAAAACCTGGAGAGACTCACAGGTGGGAGGAAACAGGAGGACTTTATTTCATAACATCTGTGGGATCCAGGAGAAGGGAACGTAAGTAGGACCTTTGGATTTAGGTTCTAGTCTCCTGTGAGTTGACAGCGAAATAACATGAGGCTTAGAGGAAAGTGAGCTTGGGCCTGATCCATGCTTCTCTGGGTAGCAAAAGACCCCAGGCCCCAGCCTGCCACAGCTTTTATTCAGCACCTCTCCCCT
>PVIC010032176.1:0-20804 GCA_004025085.1 Thryonomys swinderianus
AAGGACCTGAGTTCAATCCCCGGTAACCACATATAATGCTGGGCGTGGTGGCTCACGCCTGTCATCCCAGCACTCGGGAGGCAGAGACAGGAGGATTGCTGAGTTCGCGGTGGCTTGCCTGGGCACCATAGTGAGCTCAGGCCCAGCCTGAACTACAAAGCGAAACCCTGTCTCCAAAAAGCAAAAAAAAAAAAAAAAAAAAAAAAAAAAAAAAAAAAAAAAAAAAAAAAAAAAAAAAAAAAAAAAAAAAAAAAAAAAAAAAAAAAAAAAAAAAAAAAAAAAAAAAAAAGAGGCAGAGGCAGGAGGATTGCTGAGTTCCAGGACTGCCTGGGTTACATAGTGAGCTCAATGCCAGCCAGAACTACAAAGTGAGACCCTGTCTCAAAACAAAACAACAACAACAAACAACTTACTGGCTAAAAAACTAATGTGATCATGATGTGCATATACAATCTACCAATAAAGTTTTTCTAAAGTTTTCTGGAATGTACACAATGTAGCTTCTATAGATGCTGAAGATTCTTTTCTCCCTCTCCATTGCCTGCCAACTCCCACTCAAACTCCTAGTTTCTGTCTTCTTTCATACCTCCCTTCCTCTGTAATTAAGGACAAATTCAAATTCCCTTCCCCAAGAAGTACCTTTCAAGAGAACAGAGGTTAATTGCAGGAAGTTTAGAGGTTCTTAGCTCTTTCCAGTTTCCCTTATGCCACTTATACCTAAAACAATAACAATTACCTAGTATTTTGGCTTCACAAAGATTGTGAAATTATTTATTGGTAAACAAACTCCAAGAAGGTAACTATTATAATGTTTAACATTCCCAAGGTGTGGCAGATCTCAGGGAATCAATAAACATTTCTTGAAGGAAGAGTAAGAAAAGCCTCTGGTTTGGTTTCATTTGTTTTCCATTTAGAAATGTGCCTCATTTAGTGAAAGGGCAAGAGCCTCTCTGACCTTCAAACTCTAAACAGAATTGTCAAGAGTCCTTAATTCCAGGGGCCTTAAATGACCAAATGCATTGAACCCTGAATCTTTTTTTCACATCGACATGAAGTACTTTGATTTCTGCAGAATTTCAGCCCAAAATTGATTTTCAGTCTTTGATTCTTCTTTATACTATCCTGAAAATGTAAATGGAAGATTCGGTTCTGTATTTTACTTTACGTAGACCTCCCTAAAGTATTTCTGAGTATGGCCAGTGTTGGTGAGCATTTAAGGGATAGACAGGAGCAGAAGTAGGGATTACTTCACAGAGCGACAAGAACCCTTTCAAGCAGCTGGGTGTCCACTGCCCCACACATTCTCTATGCCTTCCTTTCATCCCCTCCAGCTATGCCACTTTTTCCAGACACCTCTTTTCTTCATCTATGTGTCCTATTTGACACAGACATTCCAAAGAAAATATCATATCCTCAATAAGCAAATTCTCTCCTTTTTAAAAATAATATGATGTGCTTTTCTTTCTTTCTTTTCTGCCTTCCTTCCTTCTTTCCTTTCCCTTTCTTTCTTTCTTTCTTTCTTTCTTTCTTTCTTTCTTTCTTTCTTTCTTTCTTTCTTTCTTTCTTTCTTGCTTTCTTGCTTTCTTGCTTTCTTGCTTTCTTGCTTTCTTGCTTTTCTTGCTTTCTTGCTTTCTTGCTTTCTATATTTCTTTCCTTCTTTCTTTCTCTCATCTTTCTTTTGACAAGGTCTTGCTATGTAGTTCAGGTTAGCCTTGAACTCACTATGCATCCCAGGGTGCCCTGCTGTCCCCTTTTTAATGCTTTGCTATATTCCAAAACTGAATTTGAACCACATCAATTAGTATCTCAAGTTATTTCCCAGAAAGAGTTCCCTTCAAAGAAGAATCTTATAGTCAAATAATAAGATAGTGCATATTGATTTCATGTGATTGTGTTCTCCCCTTTAACAAGATAAATTAGTGTCATTAATTTTCTTCCCATATTATTTATATTACAAGTGTCAGAATGAACATTTTAAAGTGCAAAACAAAATAATAATGAGATCACATTGAACATTAAGAGCTGAACAGACAGAAACCTGGGCTAATATCTTAAATCTATAGTATACTGGACTGCAGGTAAGTTATTTAAACTTTCTAACACTGCATTTCCCTATCTGTTGAATGAGAATAATAATGCTTCTAGGTATTTCAGTTACATTAAATAATAAATCACTTCTTTGTTGATGTCAATTTATAATGACTTGTTCTTTGCATGCCATAAAAACTTGATAAATAACCCAGTGTTACTAGCCCATGTATTAATACACAGCTTTCTCTTTCAACACAGTCTTCACAATTCACTTGATCTATGCTTCTGTATCAGCTATAATGCCACAATTTGGAATTGAGTAAAAAGTTGGTAAGTAACACAAAAATTAAAATGATGAAAATGATTCTATATTTAGTTTTAAAATATGAATAAAATATTTCTGTGGCATCATTCTGACTTATAACTAATGTATACTTTACTTAAATCATTTTAAAATAAAATATTGTCTGCCTACATATTTGTGCACACGCATGTTGTTGTAACTTGTTTCCCTGCAGCCTACCCAGACTTCTTCCAACTCATCCATCCAATCCTTGAGATGTTCCATGTGGAAATCCATTCTCCCCTGTCCCATAGGAATACACTGAGTAGAGTTCATCTAAAATCCTGAACTGGTAGAAAATGTGTGGTGTTCACCTGCTCTGACTGTTGATTCGTAAGGTCCACTTAGAGCTAAAATAGTTTCCTTTTTTTAAATAGTAGTGAGAACACACATGCTCTGTTCCCTTTTTCTGAAGAACAAAGCATTTAGTCATAACTGCTAGAGGCAGGCAGCTCTCCAGCAGGGGAAGAGAAGTCTATGGTGAAGCTAATATTAAAAAGCCAGGACCCAGAGAACACTAAAGAAGTGGGGTGTGAATCCAAACTATACCTGAGCCTATATGTTCCTGAATTTCTCAGGTGTGCAGTGTGGTCAGTCCCTCTTTATCATTGAAGCCAGTCACAAGTGGTTGTAGAAACAACCCAGCAAAAACATGTAAACCAATGAATTACCTGTGTGACATTATATTTTATTCAGTTTTATTGTTTTATGTTTTTATATTTGCAAAAATATGATTTTTAACTTGGTAATATTCAAACTACTCTAATTGATTTTTACTTCAATATCAAAGCTTGCACATGCTTATACTTCCAGATAGATATAAAATCATTTAATTGCGTTTCAAAGGTTGTTTAAATTTTAACTTGAATTCAATTAAAACTGAAAAATCAAGGTTAATAGATAATTTCCCAATATATTTTTCCTCATGCAGGAATGTAGTCTACCCAACCACTGAATCATGTCTTCTCTTAAATTCTTCCTATTATGATTTTATAGTTTTATTTATGAGTGCATACTGCCTATTTAATTTATGTCTCACTATTTAACAAGTTATTACTATTATGAAAGATTTTTATGTATGTTTTCCATATGTTAATTATTATTATGCCGACTTCCTTCTCCGCAGTTTAGAGTAGATTTTGGAATCACAGACCCTTAGACGAAGACCATTTGGGTCTAATAATAGATCAGTTGCTGACTACCTGTGTATGTTCTGGAACATGCTTATACTTATGTGTCTCAGATATATCTTGTAGGGGTGCTGAAATATTAATTGACCTGGCACATGCAAACCCTTTAGCATGGTAACTGACACATAGGAAGACCTCTGCACATATTACCTGTTGTTATTCACCACTGTCCTTATTGACAGTGGATCCTGTACTTACAAACTTGACAGGTTCCCCATAGCTGGTGTGTCTATGTCAATGCAGTTGGGATCTAGATGTTTACTTGGGCCATGCTATTGATGAGAAAATGTAGATGACCCTTCTGCTAACCAAACTAACCCAATTTATTCATGTGAGCTAGGCTGGTCATAACTTGAGGGCCCCTTGCATCTATTTTATTACTGCTAAAATTTCAAAAACAAATCTTGATTTGATAAGAGCAAATCATATGCACATATATTTGTAGATGTACAACTAGGAGTTTATACACTTAGATTGTGTACACATATCCATTTATTTTTCATATGTATCCACCTCCTGTTCTTAATTTTTCTATGCTATCACATTTTTGTAAATGTATGAAGTTTGAAATGGTAACACTTATCTTAGTGGATATATATTTATACATTTAAAGAAGTTTTCCATAGAATTTCTTCATTTAAGTCATATTCACAATATTTTGTTTTAGGATCTTTTTATTTTAAGAGTGGTTCCCTACCTCTCTTTTATATTTCTGAGTGTCTTCCTCCTTCTTCCTGTGCAGTATTTCTTGTGATTTGTCCTGTGGAAATTGAAACAATAGCAAAAAATAAATAAAACAAATCAAAAATTTCCTCTTCAAGACTAAATTCATCATTTCTTTCTGCAATAGTTTCTGTACTAAAAAATCAAGGAAGTACCTTAAAATATTTCTCTATGTGATAGTTCGCCTATACAAGTAAATCCAGTGTACAGTGAGGAATTGAACCATACCAATCCAGAGAATGTTTATGTTTTTAAAAAAATGTATATAGTAAATGACATATTGCCACTAGTCTCTTTTTAAATACTTCCCTTCCCATTCACTATACTTATTCCATTATTCTTTCCATTTTCTGAAGCAGTTCTAGGAATCTTTTTCCTGTCTTTCTGAGATGGGATCGCAAACATGGTGAACATCAGTGCTGTGTTTCATGCGAGGAACGGCATGATGGGAGCGTGCCCTCTGCTTCCCCATTCACCAGATCTGAGGTCCATCTGTGTGACTTCTGGATAGTCACCAAAGGCAAAATGGACATCAAACATCAACTGTTTGGAAGTGTTTTAAATACTTTTGGCAGTCATGCCAGCACAACTCAAGACACTCAGAAAGGAGGACTTCGGAATCACTTCAGAAAGTGACAAGAATCCTGCAATAAATGTGTTCAAAGTGAAGGACGAGGTGCTTCTAGGACAATATGCCTTTTCTTATAGTAAGCATTTTATTTAAACACACACTTTATTTTTCAATCACACTTCACAATTTGGAAAATTTATTTTCTCTTACTTGTCCTAAGCATCAATTTATGCACAAGCTCAGCTATGTAATATTTTTAATTGCTGCACAATACTACATGGTGCCTGGACAATAATCTCTTATATTATACTACAATTTCCTTTACCATCTCTCCTTCTCATTGCTGTGCTTGTATGAACATCTTCACATTTATCCTGTCTTTGACTCAGGTAGGAAGAAGGCTGAAAGCTTTAGCCAACACAATAGTGGATTTATTCATGTAGGCTTGACAAATATTGATAAACTGCCTGCTGAAAATGTTCTAACATTCAATCCTATTTATACTTTAAATTGCAAATAAATTGTATATATTTATATATCTATCACAAATAGGTTTTAAAAGATGTGCATAGAATGTATTACATTACTATTAATAAAGGAATTCTTAAAAACAGAACTCTGCTTAATATTAATTTTAATTACTTTTATTGGTATATTTTATACATACATTTTGATCACATTCAACATTGAGATTTTGTACCTGTACATGACACATATTGATTCTCATTTTCTATTATTTCTTAATTTTATTGGTACATTTTATATACAGCTCACAATCATACACAACATTAGAGAATTTATACCAGTATGTGACACAGGTCAATTCTCATTTTTACCCACATCCCTTTTCCCATTCCCTTGCCCTTAATATTATTTATTAACTGCTTTTGTGCATGGATTGGTACAAGTCTGTGCATTTTCTGCTTCTCATAATTTAATTGGATTAGTAGTGTATTTCTACTCACACAAACTCTGCAGCTTGGTGGTTCACATTAATAATACCAACACTCTGGGAAACCGTGGGAAGAACACAAGAACATGAGAAAGTTACTGAACAAGGTCTTTTCAAAAATAAAAGAGGCTATAAGATCAGTGCACAGGTTCTGCATTAGTACCAGATAATACTGTACATTTAGAAAGAAAAAAAAACACACATTAGATTGAAATGAGTATTTACCAATTATCAGTCAAGATATAAAAATAAAGAACGTTTCCTTTAACTCCACTAGAGTAATGATTGCTTTAAAATGTAATATGTTATGCCATCAAGTTAGAGTACTTAATTATGGAAGTGTAGAAGAGCAAAAGGGCAAAACTAAAATATTTTCAAACAGATAAATTTGTATATAATCCCATTATGTGTATATAATGTTTAGTTTTATCAATGATTTCAATATAATAAATAATCCAAAAGGTACCATGTATTATTTAAGTCAGTGTAGGATATAAAACAAAAATTATACATCCAATGCCATATAAAATATTTTAACAGTGCATGTTCACCCAATAAGATTGTATTTGATCTATTGTTATAAGAGATCTGAAGACCAGAAAAGCAAAAAAAATATAATGAGAGTGATTGGTTTTTATACAATGTCTTTAAATTTTTTTTAAAAAAATCAGGAACTCCTCTGGTGCAAAGTGTCATGGAAATGACAGCTATAAATCTAAAGGCAAATACATTTCCAGGAAGTGAAAACCAAATGGTGAAAGGGGGCCCCCAGATTTGTTCTAAAGTGATCCAAAATGGGCATCGTGCCACGATACCAGGGACGCTTGGCAATAAGCATGTCGTCCTGATAGCTTAGAAAGATGACAGCAAACGTCATGACACATAAAGGCACAATTGCTCAAAATAGAAGAACACAGAAACATAATTACAGTTGTCAGCTTTATGCATCATTATCACTCTATGACAGCTACACCAGAAAATAAAAATACTTGGGGAAGTTGTTCTTTATTACAATCTTCAATGAAAGACTATTTTTCAATATAAAATAGATGATTATTTCAATTTAGGCTTTTTCACAACTCCTTCCTCTCTGTCCTTGTTCCGTGTCTGAATGAGTTGAAATGGTGGCTGTCTCTGTGGCTGTTACTAAGAAAGTGTATCCATTTCTCCAGGCATGCTAGCTTGGAAAACTGATGAAAACAGGGAATTATTTTTTCATGGAAAAAAAAAACATATACAAAGGGCAATCCGAATACCCAGGAAAAATTTAAAAATTGACAGTCCATGATGACTATCACTCTGAGCAAGATCACTGAAAATACTCCTCTTAGAGTTAAATACACTTGCTGCATCATTGTCATGACTTTGTGGAGAAGCGCTGTGCGTCCCATTCCAGGTCTGACCGCCTTAGGACACGCGATGACAATAATAGAAGGGATACTGCTGCTGATTGCCATGGGTGAGGAAGACAAGCCGGGAAAAACATTAGGTGTCTTCAGCCATGCACCTCATTCGCTCAGTCAGTCCCTGTGCAATTTCTAGCATCTCCCAAGTCAAAATAACCATAAAGGTTAAACAGTTTGCATTGATTGAGGGCTTCCAAGCATGCTAAGATATCATCACTAAACTCTCATGACAGAGGACTTCCAAAGTTGCCTCAAAAAGTCGCAAGAACAGTAGCATACGTATTTTGATGGTAACGATGTGACCTTTACTGTGGTAATTTTTTAAAATTTAAACATACACTGCATTTTTATCATACTGTATATATATATACATACAATGTATGTAGGAAAGACATTTTCTTTTTTTTATAACTAAAGCTCATATAAAAAACCAATGAAATATTCCCTATCTGAATTTCAGAAGAAAATCTGCATTCTCCAGATTCTCTGTTCAATTCATAAGAACTAGAAACTAGAAATAGTAATATGCAAGTTAAACAGAGAAGACTACTATTGGGAAACAATTTTGAAAAATAAATCTCAAACTGATAGGCAAGATACAAAGTAAACAAACAATGAATAGAACATTTTAAATGTAATATAAGGGTAATTTAAAGCATATTGCTAAAAAAAACTTCAGTTGTTAAAATGAGTTTACAGTTTCAAATGCAAGGTTAATTGATAACTAGGAATATATAAAATTCAACAGACAACCTACCAAGTTTCTCAATGAAATATGGAATGTTTGTGTTGAATAGTAAAATTACTAAAAAGTCTTTCATTAAATTTCTGTATCAGAGATTTTGGTTGTCAAAACCTGATTTTTAAATGCATGGGAGTACTTTCTCTTTTTTTTTTTTTTTTTTTTTTTTTTTTTTTTTTTTTTTTTTTTTTTTTTTTTTTTTTTTTTTTTTGATTTTTGAGACAGGGTCTCGCTTTGTAGTTCAGGCTGGCCCTGAGCTCACTATGGTGCCCAGGCAAGCCGCTGTGAACTCAGCAATCCTCCTGTCTCTGCCTCCCGAGTGCTGGGATTACAGGCGTGAGCCACCACGTCCGGCAAGAATGGGAGTACTTTAAAGATGATTTCCTCAGAGAATCTGTACTGTGTAGATCTTAGTGGTTCACTCTACTGTTTCAGTTTGGATCTAGACGTCCCCAAAGTCTCGTCAAAGCACTTGCTAATGAAAACAGTGCAAAAACAAAAAATCAAGAGCATTAAATCTACCAAGATTTATACATTGGGTAAAATGCAAATCCTGAGAACGGTTCTGAAAATCCCATGTCTGACACTTGCTTGTGTTGAGATTTCTGGGCATTTGTAAACTCCCTTATGTGTTCTCTATGAGAGAGTAAACTAGAGGAAACTGAGTTTTCAATGTTGTTATTTTAAACAAAAGCACCTGGACTGGTTTTCATTTTGAGATGTCAAAAACATTGTAGAAATATGCAGACTAAGTACATGTATTTGTCTTTATTTTCCTTCATACTTTATAACCCTTGTGCAGAGCAAATTTCTGGAAGCTTCTATCTGTAGACAAACAACCATGTACTTAAAAAATCAGAAAATTTTAAATCTGAGCATAGTCGAGGATAATGACCACAAAGATCATTGGATTAATGTCACAGAACTAGTTCAGAAAAAGAGATACTCTATTCTTAGAAAGCAGCATGATGTTCGGCTATAATGTCTATGATCAGAGGAAAATACAAGTAAAGACACAATTAGTTCCCCAAAGCTCCTTCTTTTTGAACACAAGCCAGTCAGTTACCACCAAATACAGTCTCCATAGATGTAGAGAATTTATTAGTTAAATTGAGGAAAAAGAGCTGAAAGTATTGTGAAATGACTTGGTAGAGAGGAGAGGAGAGAAAAGAACTTCACTCAATAAAAATGTGTAGTATTAGCCACTTTCCCATCATTAGGGTGAAATACAAAATATAATGTAAGAAAAGAGATTAGTTGGCAGGAAAAAAAATAGGTTCTCTAATTCCTTTTCATGAAAAGACATAGGTGTCACCAAAACTTTAAGGATGACCTCTATGCCAAAGAATAAAGAACATTAAATATATATATATAGTAGCGGGGCTTGGTGTCTAGCACTCGGGAGGCAGAGACAGGAGAATTGCTGAGTTCGAGGCTTGCCTGGGCTACATAGTGAGTTCAGGGCCAGCCTGAACTACAAAGCGAGACCCTGTTTCAAAAAAAAAATGTAAATTTGAGGGAATTCTTGAAGAAAACTAACAACTATAATCATTATAGTTGTATGCACCGAATGCTATTTTAAAATATTACCAAACATTTAATTTAAATAATAATGACAAGCAAAGATGTATTGTCATGAGTCCTTCTCAAAATATCTCCTCTTGCTTTCACCACAGGTGTCCATATTCCTATCACCTGTGACAGAGCTCTGGAGTGCTGTCCGGTTGCCCAGTCAGTTCAAAACATAAGCCTCTCGTGGTCAGTCTGAGTGTGTGGACGAACCGGAAGTCAGAAAGTACAGGAGTCAGTGGACACGGTAGAATAGTTTTACTTTATTTTTTCAAGTTTCATTTTTCCTCTTTATTGAGCTTCTTGGTACATTTTAGGAATACATTATGACCACATTCAGCATTGAGAATTTCTACCTGTACATCACACATCTTGATTCTTATGTTTTTCCTATTCGCGTACCCTTCCTACAACCTCCACCTCTATATAAGCTTTGTTTAAATTTTGCTATTGATTTATTGGTACTTTTTTTTTTTTTGGTGATACCGGGGATTGAACTAGGGCCCTTGTGCTTCCAAGATAGGTGCTCTACCACTTGAGCTAAATCACCAGCCCCTGTACTCCCCGGTACTTTTTATATATACATTATGATTACATTGAACATTGATAGTTTGTATCAGTGCATGACACATCTTGATTCTCACGTTTCCGTTTTTAACCCTCAAATATTTTGTTTTCCTTCTTTTCTTCCCCTTATGCCTTTTCCCTTTGAACATTTTCTTCCTATTTCACAATACTAGTCCTACATGGTAGAATACACATGTTAAGGTTTTACCAATTTGCCTCTCCAGTAGATGGTACTCAGAATCTACAACCACTGTATTTCCTATCACATGTTTGAAGGCACCAAAACACTTTCAAAATTGCCTCACATGTGGCAAAATCATGGGATAAGTGTGGGGGTGTATTTCAGGCAGGGAAAATAGTAATATGTCTTCTACTATAACCGTTCCTTATTGAAGTATACACTGTAGATTTTTATTAGCCCCTGCTTAAGTGAAAACATCAAGTCTGTCACAAAAAGATAAATCAGCTAAATTGCTTTCAGGTTTTTTCCCACTCAATATAATGGTGGCAGGGGATTTGTCATAAATGTTTTTTTTTAATCAGCTTGAGAAAAGTTTCTTTAATACTTATTTTCATTAAGTATTTTTTCATCAATGGATTTGGGATCTTGTCATACTTTTGCCTCTATTAAGATTATTGTATGATTTTTGTTTCTATGCTTCCATTTATGTGCTGTATTACATTTATTT
The DNA here is from genome assembly GCA_004025085.1 of Thryonomys swinderianus. Lineage (NCBI taxonomy): Eukaryota > Metazoa > Chordata > Mammalia > Rodentia > Thryonomyidae > Thryonomys > Thryonomys swinderianus. Next base: position 10,784 of record PVIC010032176.1, read on the forward strand.
ACTTATATATATATGTATACTGAACTATCTTTGCACCCTTGGGCCATATTACTCATGATACACAATATTTTTTAATGGTCTTCTGCGTTCTGTTAGTATTTTCTCCAGGATTTCTGTACCTTTGTTCACGAAGAAGACTAGTATGTAGTTATGCTTTTGTTGTTGTTTTGGGGGACTCCTGTTTAATTTTGGTATTATGTTAATGATGGCTTCCAGGAATGAATTCAGTATGTTTCTTCCTTTTTAATTCTATGGAAGACTTTCAAGATTATTGGTGTTAGATCTTAACTGAAGTTCAGATAAAATTATTCAGTTAACCCATCAGGTCTAAGGGCTTTCTTAGTTGCTATAGTTTTTATGACAGTTTCTTTTTCATTGATTATCGTTAGTATATTCATTCTGTTTATGTCCTTTGGATGAGATTTGATACATTTCTAGGACTTTCTCCCTTTCTCCTAGGTTCTATAATTTTTTTTTTTTTTTGAGACAGGGTCTCGCTTTGTAGTTCGGGCTGGCTCTGAACTCACAATGTAGCCTAGGCAAGCTTCGAACCTCCTGTCTCTGCCTCCCGAGTGCTGGGATTACAGGTGTGAGACACCAAGCCCAGCACTGTGGTATGTGGTATTGCTTGTTGGTGGGCGGGAGTCTCCACACCCTGCATTGTATGTGGTTACCGGGGATTGAACTCAGTACCTTGCACTTGCGAGGCAGGCGCCAGAACCACTGAGCTAACCCTCCGGCCCTCTCATTTATTTTAATATAGCTTTCAAAAGTAGTTTCCTACAAATGTACAATGCAGTAGCTTCTTCTCACTACAAAAGAATGACAGAACACATTACTGAAGAAGTACAGTGATCACCAGTCAATAAATACTCATTTATTGACTCACTTATCATTCAATAAATACATTCAGTTAATCATTTAGCCATTCAGAGGCAAGAATTTATAAAGTGCTTACAAGACAGAACAAAACATTTGATAAACACCAGGTACCCACTCAGCACCAAAGCCTTATACAACTCCTGAGATACGCTGTGAACAGGACAGATAGCAGCTCTCCCTTCAGGAAACTTACATTCAAATTGCAAAAAAGGAAGACAAATGACAGTACATAGATCTCTCGCCATCATTTAGTTGAGCTGCGAGGGAACGTTGTGTCATTGCCAGATATGGTAAGTTTCAGGAGGCTCCAAAACCAGAGGCAAATGGAACTTTCTCTCTGCACTTGCTCGGTCCTCTGTGGAGCCCTAATGCTGCTGCCTGCCGAGTGGGGCCCCATGGGATTAGGTGGATGTTGAAAGCCACCCGCAGCAGACGGGCTGGGAAACGCCCCAGAAGCCTTCAGAGGCCTGGACAGAGCTCTCCCTGCATCCCCGCTGATCAGTCCTTGTCTCTGCTTTCCCTGGCCTCACAGAGAGCTAACCGTAAGTTTAAATATTGATACCCAGGCTCATAGATCACAGGGCTGAGAGAATGACAGTTGCGGTACCTAATGGCAAAAGCTTTCTACAATAATCAGATACTCAATAATTTATGAAAATATATCCCCCCAAATCAAATTGAAGCTATTCTGTGTAATATATTATTTAAAATTCAATATTATAATGCGCACAACTTCTTCTCAGCCAGAGAAGAACCATTTCAGGATGCCATTATGTGTGGACTCCATTTAAAAGTGACAATTTTATTTTTCATTTGTCGAATGGCTGAGGCGGGGGAGCTCAACCGGAACTGAGTCATCTGACAACGAGACCAGGGTGGCCGTGAGCAACTCTGCCACACTGACATGAGGTCCTGAAAAACGCAGCCACACCTGAGTGGAAGGGACATGGGCGCGGTCAGGAAAATCATTATTTAGTCCTGTGTCAATTCGCTTCCAGATCATCGTTTCTAAATTAACTGTAATTTGTCATCATCGCAAGACAAATTGTGACATCTCAAATCTGACCGTCAAGATACCTTCATCCAAGCCATCCTTTACAGTCCTTCCTTCAGGCAGATTGTGAGAAAACTGTTCAATAAACATAAAGCTCTGGTTCAAATTGTCTCCTTCTTGAAAATTTGCTTTCTTTTCTCCCCTGCCTATATGTCACATTCTGTCAAGGGATACAAGAGGCTGTAGGAACCTCTCGTGACTTTCCTAGGCATGGCGTGCTCTGTTTTGAACATCTGTAATATAAATTACCAGCAAAACATATTACTCCACCAGCTTCCATAGGACTGACCGTATGTGAGGTCCCTGTCAAGGATGGTAAATGAATCATTTCTGCTCTAGACTTTAAAACACCACTGTTAGCCAGTGGTACAGCTGAGGACACTGAGCATTGGTAGTTCTCAGCGAGTTGTTCAAGGATGCAAAGCAGCAAGTACTCAGAATATAACAGCGTTTGGTTTGCTTTAGCAGGTGCCGAATACCAACAACTGTGTATGGCACCTAACTTGTATGTAACCAAGAATTCATATGCGTTAAGTATCCAGATCTATAAATGGATCATTGACCATTGTCATGGGTCCATCTTATGATGTTTTCTGACCCTGTAGGTGTGACATGGTTGGAAGAAATCAGCGTAGTTTCGTTAAGTAAGCAGAAAGAATGATGCAATGCTGATTTAAAATGATCACTGGATTTGGACATCTACAGCGCTGCTAGTATTTTTACTCCGCAGTGTGTGGTCCCATGGCCTTGCACAGTTACGCATTTTTCTGAGACTCACTGACTTCATCTGTGATAACTGCACATTACTCTGTGATAAGAAACTTCCCCTAAGGTACACTTGAGCGTGGCCCAGATTTCTTGCTCTAGTATCTGAAGGCTAAGGCAGGACTTAAATGTCTGCTCTGATCTGTAGACTCCTGGGAAAGTAACTTAATATCTGTGTTTCTCATGTTCTTTGTAAAAAAAAAAAACACAACAGTACATTAGCTTCAACATAATAGGACTCTAAATTGTGTACGGTTTCCTAAACACAAACCTTAGCAAGAGTGGCCACTATGTAAATAGCTCCTAATAAACCTTACCTCTTATTTGTATGTACATGTCATAAGCATAAAGTTACATACACCATAGGTCTGCAGGAGACTTTCCTTCCTCACCAATTTCAGAACATCACTTAACTGCATTCATGAAACTATAGATTTAAAGTCATTTTCTCCAAATAGTAAGGATAACTGATATTTTAATAACATTTGCAATTCTAAGTTATTGATAGCAGGAATATGGTCTAGAATACATTGAGCGGAAGAGGCAAACATCATTCCCAATGGAAAAAACGTTAGAATAGAAAGTTTCAAACTCAGAGCTATACAGGAAACCAGTGAAGAAAATTAAAATTCTATTGGATGGAGAGTTTAATAAACAATGTAAAGCAATCTACCATCTAAGCAGAACCCTAACCTATAAGAGAAGGAATGATTAAAAAGAAAATTCTGAAAATGGGCACCTTGCTTCACGGAGTTTGCTGCCATAATTTTACCAAATATTGATGGAGTGAGATAATTTGATTATATGTTGCACTGTTTTATGGGTATAGAAAGAATAACATTGTAACATGACAATATAAAATCATCGTATCTTCCTGTATTGGTTGTCTATCATAACTAAACATCGTGGCCTTGAAGTATTTTGTATTAAATCTATGCATCTCTCTCCTAATATTAGATAAAGGAGTTTATCCAGGGCAGACCACCTGACCACACCACCCCTTCTGGAGAGCGGCCCACCTGTGAAGCCAGCTCCCCACCACCCTAAGTGACCTTCTCTTGTGGTTTTGCTGTTCCAAATGCTAATGACTTCAAGGAATTAAAACTATTATGAGACAAGGCCATCCTTTCCTCACAAGACTCCATTAACATAATGAGATATGCAAATTTTACGTTTTATGCTACCTAAACAACAAAGGCCCTCATCTTCTCCTAACAGGGAATAGCGTGTTCAGGGGATTGGACTGGCCCCACACAGAAGATGTGTAGACCAGGAAAGTAGAGGAAACAAAATCCAGAAGCAAATCTCAAGGAGAGCCCTGTCAGCCTTTTGCCAGAGTTGAGAATGTTACTGCCAACAGGATAGCATCGAAATCCAAGCGATCACAGCCTAAAACATGTACACTGTGATCAGATACCTCCAAACACCTATGGTTTAATTTAAAAGCCACATTTTTTTTTCCCATTAGCCTGGCACAAAACATAAAGTCTAAAGGTGTCATTTCTTTCTTCTGTCCTTTCATTATCACCTTCCTCTTCGAGGTGATTTTTTGAACACCTACACTATACCAAACATTGCTATGCTTTTTAAAACATTAAATGCTCACCAAACAAAAGGTTTCTGCCTTCATTGAGCTTATGTTCTTCTACTGGGGAGAAACTTTGCTACATGTGCTATTATTACGGGCTGCTTGTGAAAAAGTACTTGCATATTACTTGAAAGTACACTGAAACCTGTCGGATAAAAGGACATGGACTTAGAAAGCAAACTGTGTTGGAGAGAGACTGGGGTGTAAGGATTATGCTCTAGTCGGGAAAAAAACACAAATGTACATAAAGGTTGGAAGAAAGAGAACAGTTGGAGAGATTATATCTATGATGGTGTTTTTTAATCTTTATTGGTACATTGTATACACACATCATGATCACACTCAATATTGGGAATTTGTGCCAGTACTTGACATGATTTCATTCTCATTTTCCCCCATTCTCCTACGCACCCCACAGCCCCTATCCCTAAATACATAAGCTTTGTTTCCCCTTTTTTAAATCACAATCACATTTTTTCTTTACCCCTCATTACTCACCCCCCCACCACATTTCCCTTTGACATACTCATAAGTGAAATAAATAGGATAGTGTTTTGTGTGTACAATAAGCCTGAATATAGTATGGTTGTTGGTGGCAGATAAAATAAAAGAGGCAAAAGAGGGAATCAGTGATAGGCTAGAGTAAGGTGGTTTTGCCTCATTTAGAACACAGTAAGAGACCTATGGCTAGTTTTAAGACGGAGAGGAACGCGAGTGCATTTGTGTGTGTGGAAAACCCATTCTTGTAGCTTCAGAGGGCAGAGCGTTGCAGAAACCATCCTTGACCTATGACTGAAGGTCTCTGGTGAGATGTAAAAGTTACAAGGTACTATTTCCAAAGCATCTCCCTCGGGGGATTCGGCACTTTTGACTTAGATAAAAGAAATCTCAAGAGGGCCTTAAAGCTCTCTTTCAGTGTCTGATGCCTTCTCCGGCTGTGAGGTGAAGTTATTTCTCTTGCCCTCAAGAAACACAATCAGGACCCTGGACAGAAATCACAGGAAAGGTTAATGGAACTTTTATAAGCACGAAAGGCTTGAAGACCAGAGAGAAGGGCCACAATCCAGCTTCAGGTTCTTGACTTTGTGTCAGAAAAAGAATTTCAGGATGAGTCACAGGGTGAGAAGGGGGCAAGCAGTTTATTGCCAAGGGAAAGTACGCATTCAACACGCAAGTGGCCGCTGACCCAGAAAAGAGTCTTGCTGAAGGAGCTTCGGCTGTCTGGTTTTACAGGGTATTTCTTAATGAGAGACATAAATATACATTACAAGGGGTGGACTTTTCCACAAGGCAGGAAAGATAGGGACTAGGTAACCCTCTCTTCTGATTTTCTGCGGTTGTTTTCTGGTGTTATGGTGGCTGAGGCATGAGGTGCCTTTTGCCTTTTGGAATGTAAATTATACTAAAATGAAATTATAATCATAGGGTGATTTCCAGTCACCCAGAAGCCCGTCAGCAGGTTTGCACATCTCCGTCCTCATCTAGATACCTCGCAGGCAGCTTATTTTCTTGAGCTGATCATAGAAGAGGAGAATCCTGCTGCGGCCTTGGTCTCTCTAGCTGTCTGCAGGCTGCTCCCCGCCCATCCCCTCAGTTCCCTACCTGCCTGCTGGCTCGTGTCATGGCAAGGACCTTTCCACTGCCCACACTAATGTATCCCTTCTGGTCATCGTTAAACTCTCCTAGTGGCCATCCTGCATCTTTGTTTTGTATACTGGCAAAAACAAAACAAATCTAAATAAAAACTCCCTTTCACAAAAAGCAGGTGTCCAGAACCTCTCTAGCCAGAAGCACAAGAATTGCACCGAGCGTGTGACGTGGTAGTGAATGAGCATGTCCCATCTGCCAAGGATGAATAGAGCCTCCTCGCACATCCAAGATAACCAAAACTTCCGGCTGTGCGAGGCCGAAAGTCCTCTTGATGTTTCTTTCAGAGGGGTCAGCTTCAGTCAGTTTTCAATCTAAGTACAGCATTTTGAAGATGCTCACCCCGTCGTTCTGAGACAGAGAATGTCTGGACTTTTTCTTTTCTCTGGGGCAGCCTGGAGGTGAGCTCCGATTCGCCTATATTTGCCACAACTTTCCTCCCCCTGGCTTCCCTGGCAGACTGGAAGAATTTGCCTCCTTGTTCTCAATGTTGCTTTGCAGCTGTGCCCCAAGCGGCTCTGCCAGGAGGTTCGGCTCCTCTGTCACTTGTGCTGCCTGGCACAGTCCTACCACTCCAGATACTGGGAGGGTGTAGGCATGTGGTTCTAATGGGGCAGATGTTAGGGCTGGAGCTGGCACCCTTATTAACATATGCAGCCCTCCTAAGCTGCCTTAAGATGAGACTAACACCGTTTGCCCTGCTGAACATACCCTGGTTTCAGTAAATCATTTGCAATGCTGAAGTGACAGCTGACGGACAGCTCAAGTGCTGTGCGACTGCTGCGGTGACAGTCGGGACTCTTACACACCTCAGAGTGGCTCAGGGAAAATGTCTCCCCGACTTCAGCAGGCTTCAATTTAAACTAAGTGATGAGTTTAAATGAGGACCCATCACAAAGCTCAGTTAAGATGGCTTCAGTTCCAGCCAGTCTGACCAATCGGAAGGCTTCAGTTCAGACCAATCACAAACCTGCATATAAGCAGCACTTTCCTTATTCTTATGAAATTAGTCCAGAAGGTCTCCTTATGCTGCTACCACAGAGCTCCTCTCATGTAATCCTTGAGTGTGAGTGTTCTCAGCGACCTACATTCCTTCAAATACCAAACAAGGAGTGTTAAATTATCTCACTGTAGTCATCATTTTATAAGTCTTGACTACCAAAGATGTCTTCACATAAGTTGATTTTGCATTATTTTATGTCTTTAGAGAGGTGCCTATTCAAATCAAGTTTTTGTCAAGTGTTCTACTGAGTCACTTGTCTTATTGGTTAATTATTTGTAATATACTTTATGCATTCATAATATTAACCTTCAGCTGATATTGCCTTTCAGTGTGTACCCTGCCACTCAGTGGTCTCTTTTGATAAATGGGAATTCTTAATTTTAATGTAGTTAAATAATCAGTTTTTTTCTTTTCTAGAAAATTGATTAGCCCTTATTTAAGATGTGGCTTCCTAGGCAAAAGATTAAAGATACTCAGGTATGATATTTTCTAGGGAGTTTACAGTTCTATCTTTCATATTTACATATTTGATTCCACTGGTATTAATTTTTCATAGTCAAGTATATTTAAAATATTATGGTACAATAAAATGAGTGCATTATATGCCAAATGTGTATAGCTATATGGACTTTGACAGCTTTTAGGGTTTTATCACTACCATCAAAACTACAATAAAGAATATTTTAATTGATGAACATTTGGGTTGTTTCCATTTTTTGGTAATAATGAATAAAATTTCTATGAACATATGTACACATACTTTCTCTTTGAACATATGTCTTCATTTCCCTGTGGTACATACACTGCTAAATCATAAAGTTTTTTCTTTTCCTTTTTCGAGGGTATCAGAAACTATCTTATTAGCTTTTGTAATTAAATCCACGTAGACAAGATGTTCCATATTTAACACAGTGTATTACTGCTGTACAAATGAAAAAGCATAACATTTCAGGACCAATTTTGGCACTCATTTCTGTAGAATGCAAATTCCACATGGTAATCTGGGCCACTGTTTCTTTTTTCTGATGATTTATTTTTCATTTCAGTTCTAATATTTAGACCCATGATCAATTTGCAGTTATTTTTTTTTTGTTATGACTAGGGTTCGGAAGTAGGTTAATTTGTTTTTACTTGTTAGGTTTTTTTATATATCTCTAATTTTTCTACTATCAACTGTGGAACATATATATATATATATGCATTTCCAGTCATGTTCCTATAGCTAATGCTTCACCTGACCATCAATACCATATCCTTTTGATTAATATGGCTAATATGCAAGTCTTCCAACAAGAAAAATCTCAGTGGCACGTGCAGCAAATACTACACCAACTATGCTTTTATTAAAAAAATGTCTTTTTTGGAAATTTATCTACATAAACTTAGGCCTAACTTGTCAATTTCTATTAAAGGTGTTCCTGTAATTTACATTATGTTGCATTGAAACTAAATTCTTATTTGAAAGGTCCTAATTCAAATAGCCAATCCATTAACACAGTATGTCTGCCACTTACTTCATTTCTTTTTAAAAATGTGTGTCTTGATTTGTTGCCCTGCATAAAATCTTAGGGTGTGTATTAGCCAGACTCCAATCTGGGAAGCAGAGTCAGTGAGACATAGTCACAAGGAAGGCATGATGGGGAGAGATTGAACTTCATAGCTATGTATAGATATGATTTTTTAATCAAAACTATCAAATTAGTGAATACAAAAATATCTTCATGACAAGGAATCCATATGACTGTGGAGGCTGGGTAAAAAGTTCCAGAACCTACAGGGCATGTTAGCAAGAGGGCCAGAATCAGCAGGGGTAGCAGGCCAGAACGCAGGGCATGAGGAGTGTTTTCCACAATAAAACCCCAGCTTGTCGATTAAGGTCCCAGAATGGACTGAATAAGGTCCACTGAGATGACCTACAATCTGTAATTTAATTTTTTTTTTTTTACTTTTTGGAGACAGGGTCTCGCTTTGTAGTTCAGGCTGGCCCTGAGCTCACTATGGTGCCCAGGCAAGCCACCGCGAACTCAGCAATCCTCCCGTCTCTGCCTCCCGAGTGCTGGGATGACAGGCGTGAGCCACCACGCCCAGCATTATATGTGGTAACCGGGGATCGAACTCAGGTCCTTACGCTTGAGAGGCAGGCGCCGGAACCACTGAGCTAACCCTCCGGCCCTGTAATTTAAATTTAAAGTTTAGAAATATGGGCACTTCTGTGGTAGAAAACCAACTGTATTTGCACAGTGAAGAGCATAGGATTGTCTCCAAGTGGATTTTGCTCAGAAGAAAAATCAGACTGAAAGTGACTCCAGAACAATGTGGTACATTGATTTGGTTCAGTGTTTGAAGGAAGGCTTCCACAGAACCCAGCGAGGGGACATAGTATCGGGTTACAGAGAAGAGGTGGTTTTAAGGAGGGCAGGACAGATATAAAAAGCCCTTGGTGTGGATATGGATACATGCAACTACACTGAAGGTATGCATTCAGTATTTACTCTGTAGCTGAGTTGCCTGCATTTATTTTTATCTTTTATTGCCAAAAGAATTAAAGATGCCTTTCAAGAGACGATAATTGCTCAAGTACTGAGTCTATAAACTTATGCTAGAGTGAAAACGAGGCAGAAATTACTCTTATAGGAAACCCTACTCCCTAATATTCATTTTGTATCTGGTTGTGAGGAATGTTAGATTATTACTCAGAGAGCAAGGCCAGGGACGATGGAGGTCACTGAACATATAAATTATATCTAAAGAATAAGTTCAGGTCCCAAACCAGAAAGCTACTTTAATGCCATGGAGGAGGATGTATTTGCAGTTCCTGACAAATATCATTTCATTTTTACATTTTTATTGATTTTACTGGTACATTTTATATACACATCATGATCACATTCAACATGAAGAATTTGTACCAGAATATGACACAACTTAATTCTCATTTTTTCCCATTCCCCTGCCCACCCTATAATCTCTTGCTCCCTATATACATAAGCTCAGCTTCCTTTTATACCATCAAAATTTCCCTCCCTTCTTTACTTACCCTTACCCCCATTTCCCCTTTGAATATTTTCTATCTCACAATATC
>PVIC010032177.1:0-20830 GCA_004025085.1 Thryonomys swinderianus
GACATAATACATCTTAATTCTCTTCTTCCCTTTACCCCTCTTCCCTCTTCTCTTCTGCTTCCATCTCTTTCCTGACCCCCTTCCTCTTTGAGAAAGATGTATGTCCCTATTTCCTATTATCTATATTTTATTCTGCTCTTTATTCTTGGGTTTCTCACATGAGAGGAAACCATGTGATATTTAAGCCTGTGTGTCTGATTTATTTCAGTTAACATTTTAATATGCTTTTAACTCTAGTCAGGCCCATAGATGGCTTAAGTGCTGTCTGTTCAAATCTATGCTTTTATATGTTGTTGAAGCTAATAATTTTATCTCTAGATTATAGCTATTTCATTTTCAATATTAATTTTTCAGTAAACACATGGAGTTGACTCTGCTGTAGTAAGAAAGAAATGAGGAAGAAACTCTTTTTAAGGCCCAGTTTGGGTGTCTTTGTTCAGTTTTCTAAAGCTCTTGGTTTCCTGTTCTGGGAAGCCCTTCTCTTATAACCATCTTCCTTGAGTTTCTGAAAAGAACATCAGGAAACACGTCTTTAGGTACAAGCAAGCTTATCAGCAGAATATCTCACTATGGAAATCTGGGGTCTAAATAATTCATCCAAGTCTTATGTTGTTGCCTTTTTACTTTTTTTTTTTTTTTTTTTTTTTTGAGACAGGGTCTTGCTTTGTAGTTCAGGCTGGCTCTGAGCTCACTATGTAGCCTAGGCAAGCTTTGAACTCAGCAATCCTATCTCTGCCTCCCGAGTGCTGGGATGACAGGCATGAGCCACCATGCCCGGCACTGTGGTATGTGGTATTTATTGTTGGTAGGCGTGAGTTTCTATACCCAGCATTGTATGTGGTTTCTGGGGATCGAACTCAGGACCTTGTGCTTGCGAGGCAGGCGCCAGAACCACTGAGCTAATCCTCTGGCCCACCTTTTTACTTCTGATGGTGACACTTTTGCCAAAACAACCTGCTCAATTTTATTGGTCCCTAAACAGGTCCGTTTGCCAATGTCCACGTGCACAGTTCTTTTTAAAATATACCTCTCTCCTTAGATTTAGGTTTATTGTGTCCCCTAATGAATGAGGTGCATGTTTTTTTATCCTGAGCTTACTAAAAGATCCTAAGTGGAAGACTTTACGTGGACACCTTTAAACCACTTTAGGTTTCAAGGAGTGAGCTAAGGAGGTGCTGAACATCTCAAAATTTGATCTTCAGCGATTAAAGACTATGAAACCCCTTTCATTCACAATGAGAAACCTCTATTTTTGTTGCCATCACAATTTGATAGTGGCACCTCTAGTCCCCAGTTCTTCATGTTAGCAGGAACAACCTGTATAGCATATTTTCTGTTTATGATTTCACCTTGCAGTACAGGGAAAAGGCAACAGGACTTGCAGAAACAACCAACATATTTTTAAGCTTCTGCTTGTATGTGGCCCTATATTATGAGCTCATATGCTGCTGATCAAATCGAGTCATGAGGACCAGACGCATGGTGGGTTTGCAAATGGGCAAGAATATTCCAGGTGCATAAAGCACGAGTCCTGGCAATGGGTAGGGAACTATTATCTTGCACTGTGAACAAAGAGGACACTGGTTTGAAGATATTCTATGAAATGTGTTTGTTGGACAATTAATCCTCACTGTAGCAGTATTTGGAAGTGGTGGAACCCACAAGAGTTATATCAATAAGAGGGATTTGTGCTGCTTGCAGAGTGGGTAGTTATGCAGACAGCAGATTATTACAAAGCAAGGTGTTACGGTTTGTACCTATTTGTCCTCCCAAACCTCAGGTGCTCATAGGCAGGGCTCTTCACACACAGCAGGATCTAGGATGTGTGAATATGGATGAAGAGAGTGTGATAAGTAAATTAGCCCGCTGACGGGTTTAGTGCAGTTCTAGGAGGGGAAAATGGGAAGGGCCACCGTGGAAGTGAGAAAGGCACCAACCGGTAGGCTCGTAACCTGCATGGGAAAGCTCAGTCCTTCCTGCCTGCCATGCCCTGGACTGTTACTCCTCTGCCGTGCCATCTGGCTTCAGAGTCAGCTGACTATTGACTGAAGCCTCTACAGACTGTGAGCTACGATAAACTCTTCCTTGATTAACTTGTAGGTGGTGGATGTTTTGTCCCAGAGACAAGAAACTAAGAAAAACACAAGGCCATTTGTGTTCACCGGCTTATCCTTCCATTTTCCTGCCATGTTATGCCGCAACCTAAGGCCCTTGTCCCAGGCAGCTGCCTGCTTGTAAAATCAGCCTTCAAAATCAGGAACTATTTGCTTTCTTCATGGGTAAATTGCCTGATCTCACGTACTCTGTCACAGCAACAGAAAGTGGACTATGACAGTGGACAATAGACCAACTGTATCTAGGACACGTGACCAAGGTGCTGGAAGGAGTTACATATACACTGAAATGCCTGCTGCCCTCACTGCCTGGAAAGCAGACTAAATAGAAACCATTGTCCCAATTAAATAAGAGTCATGCCACAAAACTCTCTGTATTGTAGACCAGTAAGTTGTACAGTAGCTACTATATTGTTCATGACTAGACGTTTTTGTTATCTTGGTGTTAGTTATATGTATGTTTTATTTTCATTGCACACTATGTACCAGGCATGAATGATAAGCCTTATCTCACTTAAACTTAACAATACCCTGAGATGTAGATGTAACTACTTCTATTCCAAATTATAGAAGATAATATTAATGGATAGAATGTTTAAGTAACTTTTCCCAAGTCATAGATCATTGCTCTTATGCACTATATTTTATTTTTCATTTTTTGTTTTTCATACAATGCAGAAAGCTCATGAATTTTATCCTTTACCTTCTACTTGAATAATGCAGGAATGGTGATTTCCTGAAGTACTTTATTATAATTTAGGATAGTTTAAGTGAATGGAAAATATTTAAAGAGTCTTTAATATACTTTCCCTAAATTTGTTTCCAGTTTGTAAATACAGTTTTATCTTACGAAACTGAGTACAAAAAATGATCCAATGAATCTTTCTTCAAAAAGTAGAAAGGCTTTTTAAATTTTATATTTCCCAGCCAAACTAATAAATCATTGATTCAACAATTTCTTATATAATATGGATTATAAACATTCATCATCTTGGTTACTGACTGCCATATTCTTTCAAGTGTGGACTGAGTGCAATAATCATATATGAATTTTTATGCTAAATTTGCAAGAGTTGATAGTTTCTTTTCAACAGATCTATCTCAAGGTGAGAAAGAGTCCTAACTAAGGAAATTTGACTCCTGCACTTTTCTGTGGTCTGAAACATATTAATGAATTTCCTATATGCTGCTAACATCACTTCTGGCATCTCTCCTTAGGAATCGCTGTCCATCTCTAACACTTCGGTGAAATCCTGGCCTCAAGTCTCCTCCTTCATCCCAAAGATTAACAAAGGATTAAAGGTGAGTGATGGGTTTCTCTGGCTTGCTCTGGCAGATTTATGTGCACATGTAGCACATTAATTGTTTAGGTTTAATTTAGGACAAACACCTGATAGTTTATGTTTGACAGTCATATTTGTTAAATCCCCAAGCTGATCTGATCTCTAAACAAACTAGCTTCTTGGCATCTCTTTCAAATAATATACACACAGCAAATAAATTGACTTCAGTTTTATTTTAAATGTCAGCCCAGCTTTTCTTTCACTCATGGAACGATTAAAAGATCTTTTTTATTTAAAAACCCTAAGTTGGAAATGAATGCTATGCTCCTCTCTTACCATTCAGGAGACCTCTGTCTAGTGATCATATGTTAGAAGAATGTGCCATTTAAAAAGCGTATTTATTTTTCTTGTTCTATGTAACAAGTAGGTCAGGATGGATACATTCTAACATGATTATACTGATAAAGAATGCCTGTTGAAGATGGGTAATCATGTTGGGAAAATGGAAGTTATTATCTGTATTTTCCAGCACTTTTAAAATTCTGTGCAACATTTATCTCAGTTGTGCAGGTATTTGCATAAAAAGAATAAAGCCCATAAAAGTCATTATTGCTTTCTGGTGTTGGATCCTGCCTTTTCGTGTATTTTCTTGTTAGATTTTGAAAGCTTGTGCAGAGAATCAGGAACCTTAAGTAATCAGATTCACTTGGAAGTCATAAGAAAACACAGTTTGCTGGCTGCACCCCCAGAGTCTGATTCAGCAGATCTGGGATGAGCCCCAGAAAATGCATTTCTAGCAAGTTCTCAGGTGATGCTACAGCTCTGTTAAGGACCACACACATGGAACCACGGGGGTGAAGGACCTCTTAAATGAGTCTATCTGGTTGAGGAATCAAAGACTTGTCCCAGCCCTTAACAATGTGGTTCATTTAACCTAATGATTAATGTGCTTGGAGATTTGCCCCTCTGAAATAGAACCCTGATTCAGTACAAAACAAACACGAATAAATCCCAGCAGCAGTTAGCTCAGCAGCGAAGGTGGTACTGGGCTGGAGATGGTTCAAACTGGCATATATAGAACAAGGGTCTATTTGACTGGGGTCATTCTTCTGCCATCGTAAAATGTATTTATTAATTTTAACTTGTACTCATCTGTTTTACAAATGGTATGAGGAAGTGCTATTTCAGTGCATGTTTATTCATAATTTTTCCAGAAGAGAGGCTCCAGTTGTGAAAGTGTCCATAGTGATTATTTTTCTACCTGAAGGAAGCAGTTTAGAGTATTTCCTAATGACCAGTAATATTAACATGTCACTCAGTGTCTGGAATACAATTATTACCACCTTAGGTGTATAAGCAATTTAATACTATTTATTGTTAACAACTTTAAAAATTACATAGGGCTGTGGCACCTTAATTCAAGGAAACATTATTTCAGGGCTGCATGCTATTCAGTGTGTGTGTGTGTGTGTGTGTGTGTGTGTGTGTGTGTGAAGAGGATACAGAGTTTGAATTGAGGGTCTTGTGACTGATGGATAAGTGCTCTTTCACTGAGCTATATCCCCAGACCTTTTAAAATTTCATTTTGAGATTATATTTTGTTAAATTGTTCAGATTGACTTCAAGTTTATAATCCTTCTGATGCTACCTCCTCAGTACCTGATATCACAGGTGTGTGTCACCACCCCTGGCTATATATTATACTATTCAAGTGTAAGTGCCTGCTATTGTATTACTATACAAGCTTTATATGGCTAAAACATCCTAGTAATCTTTAATTCTC
The DNA here is from genome assembly GCA_004025085.1 of Thryonomys swinderianus. Lineage (NCBI taxonomy): Eukaryota > Metazoa > Chordata > Mammalia > Rodentia > Thryonomyidae > Thryonomys > Thryonomys swinderianus. Next base: position 5,181 of record PVIC010032177.1, read on the forward strand.
CTTTTCAGTTTTTTTTGTGTGATTTCTTGAAATTAAATAGTGTTTTAAGAATCTAATGTGGAAATCTCTGTCTTTCAACAACCAAATTTTATCCTTTATATTTATTGTGATTGCTGCTACATTTGATCTATCTTCTGCCATCTTATTTTGCATTTTCTGTTACAGTATTTTCTCTCTGCTTCTTTTTTCTTATGCTAGTTTCTACTTTTTATCAGAAAATAGATTTTTCCCTTCTACTAATTTAGAAAATATTCATTCTCTTGTGTTCTCTTAGAAAAACGTCTTGAATAGTATTCATTCAAAACAAAGTACAATTTTCATATAAATTTTGACCTATTGTATGCAAGCATTTTATCATCAAAGTACTCTTATTTCAAGAGGATAGTTCCAATCTATTATCTACTCTTTGTTTTAGAATGTTTCTTACATGTGAATTCCCATATGTAGACCTCATTTTTACTATCCTTGTTATTTATAGTTAATTTTATTTCGATTCACTCCAAATTTTGTGCTGTCTTTACTCTTTAAAACTCTGAGATATGGTGTAAGGTGTGATATATTAGTAGCTAACATTATTTCCAGTTTCATGAAGCTGGAAAAGGGACAAGTCTTCCAGAGTCAAGAGATAGGACTGCTTTCGATAGAAAGAAGGAGCAGGAACCAGAGGTTTCTGCATTTCCTGATGGTTCCTTTCATTCTCCACAATGAATTCTTTGATTCCTTGGTGTGTTTTAGGTTGTGTGCTAGGGAATATTTTATTTACCCTCTTGCTGATTTAAGACACTGTATTTTCATATGTGAAAATTCTAACAAGCAGTTTTTATAATGGCAACTCAGATCTCCTTGTTTCATATTTTAAGTGACTATGAGAACATATACTTTATGAAGACTGCCACCATTTAGATTTTATATACCCTGTTATTAGTGAATTAATTAATTAAAAAGTATAGTGAATATTAACAATAAATACTGTAACATTGCTGAACTTGTCCTGATAGAAATTCCTGATAGAATTTCCAAATTCTTTGTAGAACTTTTCTTTGGAACTAAAATCTCTTGATGAACTTGAACAAGCAACAGAACCATGTCTGAACACCACTCTTAAATTACATTTTGTTTCCATAATAATGGAGTGACTGTAAGTCATTACAGTGATCTGGTTTTTATCCTCTGTAAAATAATCTGTTACCAGCAGGGGCTGGATTGAACCTTGGGCTTGTACTTGTTAAAACACACATTGCAAAATTTAGGTGTCACGAAATGAGCTGCTATAAACATGGGTGCACATACATCGCTGTGATATGAATCTTGTAATTCTTTCATGTATATCTCCAGCAGGAGAACAGCAGCATCAAATGGGGCCTAATTTCTTAATAAAATAAAGTATTACTCTGCCATGAAAATGATAATTTAGAGTCATTTAAACTCTGGACATACCTTAAGGACATACTCATAAGTGAAATAAATAGACCAATGTATAAATGTATCAATGTATAAATGTGTAAATGTATCTTTTCTCTGATATGAGAAGCTGAAGATGTAAATGAGTTCTAGAATGCACAGTAGATATTGTGAATAGTAAATATCCAAAGGGAAATGGGGTTTAGGGATAAATAATGAGGGGAAAGAAAAAAATGTGATGGTAAAAAAAAAAGAGGAACAAATCTTATGTATATAGGGGCAGGGGGTTGTAGGGTGGGTAGGGGAATGAGAATTAAGTCATGTCCTATACTGGTACAAATTTTCAATGCTGAGAGTGATTGTGATGTGTGTATATATATTGTGTACCAATAAAGATTAAAATTTAAAAAACACATTGCACCACTGAGGTACACCTTTGACCCTAAATAATGTACTCTGTTAGCACAACTAGTGATAAAAAACATGTAGAATACTGCTTCCTCTATTGGAATAAGCATTGCGTTCAAGGCTGTCTGTGACTTAATCTCTGGAATTTGGGGATACATTCATGCACATGACAAAAGCAACTGTTCAGACCTGACTGAAGATTTGAGATGAAGAGATTATTCTGGATCGCCTGAGAGATACACAATATAACCACATGGGCCACTCTGAGTGACAGAGGAAGGTAGGGGCTGTGAGGGCGGGAGAGTCAGGGTGACAACCCGAGAAACTTGACTGTATGTCTCTTAGTGGCTTTGGAGATGGAGGAGCCAAGAGCCAAGGAGTATGGGCAGTCGGAAGCTAGAAAAGACAAAGACACAGATGCTGCCTAAGACCCTTGAAGAAAAGCAGAGCTCTCTGGTTCTTGCGTTCAGCCCAGCGACACCTATTTTGGACTTCTGGACATGTAACAACAATATAAACACAATGTCAAGCCACTGAGAATGCTGTCATTTGTTTTAACAGCACTGAGACACTGAAACTACTATTAGACTTTGATGATTTCAAAACTTAACGGATTATGAGAAAGTGCCTCATAAACTGAAGTACTACAGAAATGTTAATTATTGCTAATAAAGTTAGAGTGAGTTCTAGCAACTCTAATTATAAAGATGAGGTCTGTTTCCAAAAACATTTAGATTAGATACGGGCTAGTAGGTCTTTGCCATTTTCATCAACTTTAACACGGTTCTTTCCAAAGTAAATTAACCAAACCATTAGAAGCAACCCCTCTGGGATCAATCTAAATTAATTTTTCAGTTTTGTCTCCAAAATATTTCCTAAGCCATAAATTAATAGGAGGCAATAATTCTCCACTGAGCAGAGCAACTGTTCAAGTTAGCAGTCCAGAGGTGTAGCCTACAAATGGCCTGAGAATTAGACTCTTCGCTGGTGGAAAAAATTTTTAAGTGAAAAAAGAAATTGTTGTACACTGCAGTATGGTGCTAATGATAAATTATTCAAAAACTGTAGACCTTACAGATGAGAAATCCTGTCTAGCTCAAGGACAAACTTCCTTCTCTTTCATCTGCTCCCGTCTTCCTTTAACGTCAGCTCTTCGTTGTTACCACTGACTGTCCCTTGCTCACAGGTCTGGGAGTCCCCGTTACACGCACCGTGTGCTTTTCATCTTTTTACTCTTGTGCCCTCATCATTCTTCACTTTCGGCTGAAGCTGAGTGGCTGTGTCAACGGCAGTGTCGGGCCTCCCACTCGCTGGGAGAACTTGATATCTGTCTTGTAGCAGAACTCCAGCCTGGAGTTTAAAGTCCGTGCAGCTGATTCCGTCAGTCATTTCCATTTAATGAGGAATCCATTTCCTTACTCAGTATACCCCTGTGAAGTCACAGCCTAAGCTGTTGGCAGATTTTTTTTTCTTAGAACCTAATAATCGTTTGTGGGAACCCCTGCAATTGTGCAGAAACTGCCGGAATTGTTGTTGCTGCTGTTGCTGTGGTGGTTGGTCTTCCTTCCTTTTTTTGGTGGGAAGTTTGCAAGTAGCCAATCCGAGAGCATGATTTAGTTCTCCTTGCCGCTGACTGGCTGCTGCTCTTTAACCCATCTCGGCCTGAGGCACCAGCGTTCCCACGACATAACAGGTCGCTGAACCACGGGTAGCTATCTCTGGGGCTTGCGGTTTTGTTCTTATAGCCCTAAGATCCCTACGACACCATCAGAACGCCTCACACCTTCCAGTATTTAATTAAATTAAGGCTTGCAGTATTTAATTAAATTAAGTTACATAACTGCATGCGTCGGGGATTTTAGCTCAGTGGTTCCAGTGCAGGGTCGGTGGTTCGATCCCCGGTAACTACATACCACAGTGCCGGGTGTGGTGGCTCACGCCTGTCGTCCTAACATTCGGGAGGCAGAGGCAGGAGGATTGCTGAGTTCGAGGCTGGCCTGGGCTACAGAGTGAGCTCAGGGCCAGCCTGAACTACAAAGCGAGACCCTGTCTCACAAAACAAAACAACCAAACTAAACCAAAAAAGTTACATAACTACAGGTGATACAGCGTATTTACGGTTTGAACTATAAAAGCATGCATTTTCTGACTGTATCTGAAATTCGCAGTTTTTCACAGTTCACCGGTGCTCTAGAAGCATACCTCCCACGGGTTGTTGGCATCCACTGGGTCTCTTTTGGGTCCAGTGTGGTCCTTAGAATCGATCCGATTTTTCTTGTACCAGCATCCTGCAAATTTTAAAATATATATCTTTTCCATCTAGTTACATAAAACTCTAATATGAAACTGATGATATAATTTGCTGTTTGAATTGCTGCGTACTATGGGAGAGTAGGAAGGAGCAGGAAGAGCGGATCCAGTGGTGGAGAGCTACGCGCACGGGCCACGGCAGGCTGTATTTACTGCTGGAAACTCTGGAAGATTCGCCATCACCAGTTAGACAGAGTGAACTTGTCATCAACTCAAACTCAGAAGATGAAGAAATGTCTTCTCTTATTACCCTCTTCACATAGGCCTCAAAATTCTCATTTAGTAGTTCTGGGTGGAGTTTGAAATTTAACATTTCTAATAAGCTTCAGGGGATGCCAGTGCTGTTGACTTTGCTTTGAATAAGGAGGCTCTTACACAGAATCTGAGAAATCAGCCTTTTGATTCCAATTTTAATTACATAATCGATTCACGTAATTTTTTGTTCTTGTGGAAATACATATTGATAAATTTGTAATCAGTGCTGGAACACTTAGGAGAATTTTAAAGTTGCTGCATTTGTAATTTTAATTTATTTAAACTTTCATGATTTGTTTCTAACTTGGCAAAATCTTGCTTGGTAAGATTATAAATTTACACAATCAGGCATATGAAGTAGGGCACTTTATAAATGCAGTTTGATAATTTTAAGGGAATTTAATTACTAAGTTTTAAAAATCATACTGGTCATTTTAAGGGGAGTTTATTTTGTGTCACTTGAGTTGATCAACTGTGAATCCATATTCTCTAAAAAAGCTGCTTTATTTTATATAACATTTACTAGATTTATAAATAACGAAGAAGATTTGCAAATTGAACGTAATGATTTGAGAAAAATCTCTTTTTTACTTTAATAAATAAAAATAAACTTCGTGCATCAATCGCCCTAGTTCCTTTTGGTAAAAATGAGGCCCTGGATAAAGTCCAGCTTGACATTCCTAACAGTTCACCCGACTGTCTTCGGTCAGGTGGTATTGCCTCTGCTTGGCCGGGCCTTCTACCTTGGTCTTGGGTGGACCTCATGGGTCTCTTTCTGTTTTGCTCAGGGACCCAGCTTGCTCCTTCCTGGGTGAGTCAGTTTTGTAACTGTTTCCTTAAGCTTTTTACATGATCTTCTTGGGTCCTCCCTTAAACGATATCTTCTGTTCCCCTTTTCCTCTTCCTCTCATCCTTCATTTTCCCCTGTTCCCATTTTCTTATAGTTTCCCTAAGAACTACACAATCTTTCAGAGATCTTAAATCTTCCTTTTCCTCCCACCACACTCCACACAGGGGCCTGTTTTCCTTTGCCCTTGTCCTATGGTTCGGGTTCAGTTTTATCTGGTTTTCTATGATGGAGACAGTGGCGCTTTCGGTCCGCGGTGGCAGGGTAAAGAGTAGGTGTAAGGAGGGTAAAACATCCTTAAGACAGTAAGAATTTAAGTGCGTGTTTAAACTAAAAATATTCTTGCACACTTTTCTGTGAATTGAGTTCCATTATGGTGATAATCTCCTTTCGTTATTCCCTTTGAATAGTGGTCTAGTGTCCAAATAGGGCTGTGTAAGTGGAGACGTTGAGGTATTTCCCAATATGGATTGGTATGTAATCCTGTAGCATTTAGAGGACTCCCATATGACATTCGAGTAGAGTAAGCAACAATTTTCTCTACCTTCTGATTTTTCTTGTCAGTTTCTGCATTCTTTAACCTGTCCTTCCCTCCCTAAAAGGTAATCTCTTGGCCAAACTCTTTGCAAAGCCACTCGATGCATTTTTCTCCTTCTCCCACTTCTTTCTTATTTTCCTCTCTTCTTTCTTTAGTGGGAGCCCTATCACATCTCTAGGTGACTACTCTGGAATCAGCTGGGTCCCTTCAACTTGAAACCTGGGATGTGTTTCATCAGTCTTTCCTCCCACTTCTCTCTCTGTACTTACCTCTCTGGTTTCTTATTTGCCTTTCAATTTCCTGCTCTGCCCAGACCTTGTCTGGGACTCACAATGATTAGCAGCTTGTTTGGTTCTTTGAAAGCCCCCAGCTTCAGGTGAATAAACTATGACTTACAAAGAAATCTCAATATTTGGAAACTCCACATCTGCTCTGGACCAATTAACCTACTGGATGGGAGACATATGATCTTCCTGCACAGTAAGTGCTATGATTTGTGGTCTTGTGTTGCCAGCACCTGAACGTTACCTCCTGGATGTAAGGGTCAACTCTGATTGAAACATAAGGTCCCTTGATTCCTTGGACTTCATTATTTCAACTGCTTTTACCCTTGGGAGCAGCCTACCACCTGGGCTGCCTCCTCATCTCTACACTCTTCCCTTCTTCTGCTGTCATTACTCTCGCTGCCCAGCTTGAGCTCCCAGAATGCAAAGAGCCCACATGAATTATCGCTTCACACATCTGCTTGCAATTATGATCGATGTTTGTAGGCATGTCCCTAAGTCACTCTAGGAACTAAAGGTGCCGTCTAAATCATAAAAGAGAGAATAAATTATAATCAATAAAATTTTATTGTTCCCTTATTTTCATTCTTTAAAACCTAGTAATCTGCACAGGAAATATAGTTAACTGTATATTAATCACATTCATCAAGAGGCTATTCCTGCACAGCTTAAAATTTTGCCTTAGGAAAGATCTAGGTGATTGACTATTTCATTCTATAGCGAGACATCTGGTGTCATGTACACATGTTTCAGTTAGAATTGGGTTGAGCAAGGAATAATGACTAGCAATGATCCCTTCATGCCTGGCTGCTCATGCCATAAGGACTCTCCTACCTTCGATGCTTTTGCTGGACTGGTAGCACCTACTCCTTCTGGGTGAATCCCATTCATTCCACTGTCTCCCCTAACCATTTTTTTTTAATTTTTTCTACTTTTTAAAGACAGGGTCTCTCTTTGTAGTTCAGGATGGTCCTGAACTCACTATGTAGCCTAGGTTGGCCTCAAAGTCACAGCAGTCCTCCTGCCTCTGCCTCTCAAATGCTGAGATTACAGGTATGAGCCACCACACCTGCCACTGTGGTGTGTGGTTACCAGAGATGGAACTCGGGACCTTGTGCTTGCCAGCCAGACGCCGAAACCACTGAACTAAATCCCCAGCCTTCCCTCACCATTATTAATGAAGAGATGTCAATGTGTTGCCCACAGAAATATTCTGTGTGTTACCCTACACCTTGTGCTGGGGTGGAGTCAGAGGAGCAGCTCTGGCCAATGATGTAGCAAGTAGAAATGATGAGCTATTATTTCTGAGCAGAAGCATTTAAGAGACCATGTGCAATTTCCATCCTCTTGCTTCTGTTTTGACAGAGACTCTAGATTCCACATGATAAGATGCAGAGCCCTAGACTGACCTCCTGAATCATTCAGTGCAGATAGTCGCTGAGCTCCAACTTGGGATGGATTTGAAATGGAAAGTTTGTGGGTCACCAATGACACAGGTTGTTCCTGCAGCATAACAGTATTGCTCCTAATTAATACATGCATGTACTTGACCCAGTACTGTGTACTCTCAACCCTCCATCACTTCTCCTTCAGTGATTTTTGTGTCTTACCTGACTTTGGATGTCCATTCCCTTTGGTGCCCCTTGGTTGCTACTAATAGCTATCCCTAGGGCAAGCCAAATTTTAATTATCTTTTCCTTCAAATACCACCCCTTATATTTCTTCTGCTAGTATCTCAGCCCCAACAATTCTGGAATCACCTAGCTTTCACTACTTCTTGAGACACATATCTAAATTTCTTTCTTTAGACTGCATGGTTTGTCATTGTAACCACTTGTATGCACACAACCTCTCTGGTTGAGAGAACTCCAATCTATGTTTTTTTTGCTTTTTTTTTTTTTTTTTTTTGAGACACGGTCTTACTTTGTAGTTCAGGCTGGCCCTGAGCTCATTATGTAGCCCAGGCAAGCCTCGAACTCAGCAATCCTCCTGTCTCTGCCTCCCGAGTGCTAGGATTATAGGCGTGAGCCACCACGCCTGGCTCCAATCTATGTTAAACCCAACTTCCTCAAAGCATGCTTATATTTATGAACAAGCCAATGGGTATAACTGGAGAAAACAGGAAATTGTCTGAGCGGGTTCTAATTATTATCCAATTATTCCTATGATATTCTCCCAAGTTCTTTCACTCTGACACTATCTCCTTCTTCTTCTTCTTCTTCTTCTTCTTCTTCTTCTTCTTCTTCTTCTTCTTCTTCTTCTTCTTCTTCTTCTTCTTCTTCTTCTTCTTCTTCTTCTTCTTCTTCTTCTTCTTCTTCTTCTTCTTCTTCCTCTTCTTCTTCTTTCTTCTCCTCCTCCTCCTCCTCCCCACCCTCCTCCTCCTCCTCCTTCTCTTCTTTCTCCTTCTCCTTCTACTTCTTTTGAGACAGGGTCTCACTTTGTAGTTCAGGCTGACCCTGAGCTCTCTCGGTAGCCCAGGCAAGCCTCAAACTCAGTGATCCTCCTGCCTCTGCTTCCCAAGTACTGGGATTATAGGCATGAGCCACCACACCTAGCTCTGATACTTTTTTTTTTTTTTTCCTTTTTGAGACAGGGTCTCACTTTGTAGTTCAGGCTGGCTCTGAGCTCACTATGTAGTCCAGGCAAGCCTCAAACTCAGCAATCCTTCTGCCTCTGCCTCCCGAGTGCTGGGATTACAGGCATGAGCCACCACGCCCGGCACTGTGGTATGTGGTATTGATTGCTGGTGGGCGTGAGTCTCCACGCCCAGCGTTGTATGTGGTTACCAGGGATCGAACTCAGGACCTTGCGCTTGTGGGGCAGGCGCCGGAACCACTGAGCTAACCCTCTGGCCCTCTGATACTATTTTGAATGATCAGTTCATCTCTTCTCTCGCTTTCTCCCCTATTTTATTATCAGACAGTGACTTTCTTATTTTACTGAGAAAATGTGAACCATCAGAAAACCACTTCCATGTACTTGCAGTGCCAAACATAGTACCGTACTGATATCTTTACCCATAGATCCTCTTGGTCCTGTCTAAGAGCAAACCCATAATTTGCATGCTGGAGCTTGTTTTCTGTACTAAAGAAAACCAGAAATGTCTCAAGTAGGCAAAAACACCTCTGAAATCAACCCCCATTTCTCTGTCCTTCTTTATTGTCCAAGTTACATAATAGACGGTCCGCACATCCTTTCCCTGCATTTCCTCCAAGCTCCAATTAAAATTATAGATACATGTTACTTGTTCAGGCATCCTCCAACTTCTATGTAGCCAAATCTAAATAGCACACTTTCACTTTCATCCTACTCCATTATTTGACATAGCTTATGACTTTAAACAAGTGGAAATAGTTGTCATCACTGGGATTCCCAAGGCATTGCATCTCGGTTCCTTCTATCTCACTAGCATTTGCTTCTCATTTGCTATTGCCTCTCATCTTCTAGACCTCTTGTCATGTTGGCATGACACAAGGCAGCGTTTTCATGACTTTTATCTTCTTTTTATCTGCCCCGATTCCCTAGAATGTCTCTTTTGATCCCATGGTTTTAAAAATATCTATCTATGACTACTTGCAAATAAGTCACTACTACACACTCAGTGTTCAAACTCCAGAGCAGACATATAATTATGGGAAAAATTCACTTGTAAAGAGACAAGGGACTACTTGACTTATTCTTTTTTCTTTTGTTATCAATTAAAGCATGAGAACACAACTTTTGCCATAAAAGCTGTAAAGTGAGCCCCTGAAATGTTGTAGTAATTTTGAGTTTTTCCCTCTCTTAGGATAGTTGACTATCTTGTGAGGTAAGAAGAACCCAATTACATTCAGAAATCATAATTCCAAAAGAATTAGGACCTAACTTAGGTGAACTTATTTTGCTTTTTTCTACAGACAGTGGAATCAGGTTAACCTTTTCTGGTGTTACATTTATGCTAAACGTCTTTTTATTTACCTACCTGAATATAGATATGGGCATCACTCTTCTCACACTCTGGAGATCAAAGGGTATAAAATATAAAGGCAAGTTGTTTTGAGACAGATTATAATTTAAGAGGTTAAATGACCATTTAAACAATTCAATCAGTGTACAGTGTATTAGATTTAAAACCCGGGCTCTTCAATGTGAATTTTAAGAACTTGTGTTCATCACTACTCTCCAGTGGTATTTTAATTTGGGGGGGGGCTTCCTGCTGAAAAACTTTATTTTTCAGAAATGAAAATGATTCTAAATCATATCTCTGAAAAACATGAAATATAGTTAGTAACAGTTTAGAAGGTTGGGTACTGTGTTAATAAAGCTTGAATAAGCTTTTGTAATGGTCAGATGACCAGACTAGAAATCATGGTGACTGCTACCAAATACTGGCTTTGAATGAGTCATTTTTCTTTTGGGATTAGCTGCTTCACCTGGACAATAACAACATTAACAGTGCATCATAAGGATCCTTTTAGGTTCTATGTCCCACCACCTCAGTTTGTGTATTTCTTTCCTATCCTTTCAATTTATTTAATTTCTCTATCTTTACAAAGATAAATGCAAGTGGGAGAAACTTCAGGTGTTCCTCTTTTGTAGTATAACATAAACTTTTCAGGTTTGTACATATGACCGTTGTCATCCCCTTTAGAAAGCAAACCCTGTCTTTTTTTTCTCTCTCAGATCAAATCCATGTTTGCTCTGCCTAATACTCTGGGTTTACTAGTGGAGACAATCCTTCTATTTGGGGAATGCTTCTGGGTTCCCAGTCACATTATTAATTCATTTTCCTCTTCCTAATGCATATGACATTAAACTGTTCCAATGAAGGGAGTCCCTTTTCCTCATCATAAGTGAGTGGTCCCAGAGTCAGGCATGTAACCAAACAATCATCAGTATTTTTCCTATAATTGTTCAAACTAGAGAAAGAAAGAAAAAAAAGGCATTTCCTCACTTGCAGTATAGTTAGGAAACAGGAAACAGGTGGCTTCACATTCTTTTGTTTCTTGCTAGTAGGAAAAGCTGCTCTGGGAGCATAACACAGCACTACGAGAGGCTGGAGAGAGAGGTGAAGGGAGACGGGCTGGGGTGTTTGAGGGCCTGCGTGGCTGAACCACTCCACTTCCTCTAGCTGCACGGACTTCCAGTGCATTTTCGGTTTTGATTGAGCCAGTCTAAGTGAGTTTAAGTGAGGAAGTGCAGCTCTTCATAAAGAAGTACAGAACACTTTCGCCAGCTTCATAGTTGCAAAATACACCACAATCCCACGTGTTGATGGATCTTTGTGTAGGCTGCCCCATCCCACATAGAAAGATCTCCATGTCTCAACTTGACCCTGATCTTTCTGTAACAGCTTGCCTTGCTTGGTGTGTAAATTGTCTGTCATTGTGACAAGATGTTGTACATAAACAACTAGGAGGAAAAAAGATTTCTATTGGCTCATGGTTTCAGAGGTTTTAGTCTATGGCAATGATAATGAACATGTGGCACAGTGGGTTGTTTGTATTACTGAAAGCTCTGACAGTTTCACCATCACTGGTCTATGGTCAGCTGCTTCATTTGCTTTCAGGCCTGTGGTGAGGTAGAAACATCCTGGCAGGAAGGTGTGGAGGAAAGCTGCTTCCCTCATGGTGGCCCAGAATTAGAGAGAGAGGGAAGTAGCCAAGGGAGAAGGGGTTGGGGACAGGATCTAGTTCTCAAGATGATCCTTCCATGACTCATCATCTTTCCTAGGCCTTACTTCCTGTGTTTTCATCACCTCCCAGCAATTCCATCAAATTATGGCGTCATTGATGGATTGATGCACTGATGGATTCCACATGGATAAAGCCCATGTGATACAATCATCCTCTGAAAACTCCACCTTGGAACATATGAGGCTTTGGGGGACATTTTTATCAAAACCATAACAGTTGGATAGTTTCCTTTCTCAGAGATTTGGCTGCTCTACTTGACAAGCCTGGGTCTGGTTCAGGTTTTTTTTTTTCCTTTCCTCATATTTCAGGAAGTGGAGTCTCTTGGGATAGGCCGCAGAAGCCCTGTGGCTTTCACAGTTGGTTTTCACTGGCTGTCAATCAGCTTCATCTCTTTGGTCATTAACTTTTTGTTGAAGGGTGTGTTTCCAAAGGGAGTTCCCAGGGTGAGCAAGATAAGTATCTCATTGGAAGGTTAAAAATGTCAGTTATTTGGCTCCACTTTAGACCTTCTTAATCAGAAACATCACATCAGAGCCCAGAAATCTGTGTCTTATCAGGGTCTAAGTGATTTTGATGTGTGCAATAGTCATTGGATAACACTGTCCTCTTAGTTATGAAGTCCCAAAGTTTTCATACATTGTACCAGCTACTACATTCCTTTCTACTGGTGTACTTACCCAATTATCACTGAAGTTTTTGTAATCTGTCCTTTTCCAGATGCTATTGGAGCTCCACCTACCTGGTGACTGAGAGCTAGACTGATAAGAGTTCTACTGCCTGCCACTAAATGAGTCCTGAGAAATAACCTGAAACACTCCTTGTGTATCTGTGGCAAATGTACTTTTATTGACATTATTAATAATAATCATTTAGCCCTAGATAATTATATACAGCATTGCTGCTTACAAAGTGCTGTTCTGTGCTAATTTATTTGATTATCATGATAAAGCCATGAGAGGAAGGTTGAGGCAGATTCCACTGAAAATGTCTGTGGCTCTGTAGATCTTGGAATAACATTCCATTTCTTTTTTTTTAAGATGACACGAGTTGCAGTATGTGAAATAAGATAGAAATTTCTTGTTGTTCCTCATATTGCAAGATATGCTCACTCTTTCATCGTCTTTAATTGAAACTTGCTTCTGTAATCTCAGGAGGAGTGAAGAGATAAAGACCTGTCCTCTAACTTCCTCAGAGACCCTTTCTGCAAGATAGGCTGTCACTAGGATGACACAGTCTATCCACAAAGCATATGACAGTATTCAATGACAATATTCTTCACATCCTCTCTGGGTGTATATGCAGTTTCCCAGTGACACACTTGATCCTATCATTTTGGCAGTCCTCACATTCAATACCAATCACTGCTCTCAACTAACTGTGACTTCCATCAGCTGCTAAGGGAGATGAACAGGTTTTTCCATTACGTGCTGTCTGAATTGTGCAGCTACATTCTTGGTCCCTAGGTTTTTCAAACTGAAATCACTCCTATGTGTATTTTGATTTTAGCTATTCCTAATATCAACCAGAAAAGATTCAAGTACTTAATATAACCTTGGCATTAATTTACAAATTATGACACAAGAAAGAAAATGTATAGGACATAATTTGAGTCAAAACACCAGTACTTGCCTATGTGAGCTTTCTAGGTGGAATGGTCTATATTCTGAGAGTCACATGGGAATTCTGGTGCAAATATTGACTTACTGGTGGGGGTGCTTTCCAGCACACCTTGGGAGGGAAGAAGAGAAACAAGGCAGAAGAGGGAAAGAAGGTCAGCAGAGATGTGGCTTCAGAAAACATCTAGCCTCAGATTGTTCCCATTGCAGAAGAACCCTGAAAAATAAAGCATACAAGAGTTTGTCCTACATAAAAGAAAGAGGACTGGGCTGTTTTACTTTATGCATGAGGTAGCCATTGTCACACATGGATTTCCTCCAGGAGGGAGGGCATAGCACCCCAGCACCTGAGTGGAGTCTCTTCTTGAGGTAGATGCAGGTCTGAAGCATTGCCTTGACTTCTGCTGGAGCATATGGTGGGTGCAGAATAGCATGATCTGTATGAAAAATAGTCACCTGCTTTTCTAATGATAATGGTGATGTTAACAATAGAAGATAATTGCACAGTGTTCAATATACTTTCATTTTTATGAGTGTTTCACAGCTGTTGAATCATTAGCTCCTCACAAAATTTCTATGAGTCAGGTAATACTACTTTTCCCATTTTATAGATTAAGAAACTATAAATGGTCAAGGCCTTAGAAATAATGTAGGAAGCAAGCACCAGCAAAATGTAGGCATGGTGGAAAGTAGGATCTGGGCTATGTGTCTGTGGGGAAAGAGTAGGCTGGACCCGTGTTTGTGTGGAAGCTGGCTTTTCATGTAGAAGTGGTCTTGATGGTGCTAAACACTGGAATCTCTCCTGGTAATAACGGGGATACCAATGACAACATGGTGCAATACAGTTCGTAAAACACTTTCACTAGCAGTCTAATTCAATTTCCACAAGGGCCTGATGAATTAAGCATTTGGATTCCTCTTTCAAAGAAAAATTCATGGTCAAAACTCACAATCAACTTACTGAACTGAGAAGAAGTGCCTAGCTGAGCCTCCAAATCAACTGTTTGTTGCCTGGACAAGAACACTTTCATTTGCTCCAATTAAAAATAGAAAAGATTGAATACACATGAAGGCTATTACAGGTTGAACTATGACCTCTACAAATTTATGTGTTGCAGCTCAAAGTCCCAGTGTGGATGCATCCAGAGATGGGGCTCTTAGAAAGTTAATGAAAGTGAAATGCCTGGTGTCTAATATGATTTGTGTGTTAAGAATAGGAAAAGACACTAGGCATGAGCTTGCACAGAGAAAAGATCCCTGAGGATACTCTGAGAAGGTGGCCATCTGCAAACCAAGGGAGATCTCAGGAAGAAAGTAATTACCAAGGAAGCTGAATCTGGACTTCTGCCTCCAGAATTGTGAGAAAATAGATTTCTGTTCTGTAAACCACTTTCGTATTTTTGCTACAGTAGCGCTGCCTAATATGAAGGCCAACGTTAGAGAGACCAAAGTAATTATGGTTAGTTTTATCATGAATACTGTCCAACTGCAAATTATTGCATTCATTCATAAAATTCAAACTGAAATGCTATTACTGTAGTTTTCTGGAAATATCATAACAGCACTATGGATTAAGTGGCTTAAAGAACAGACATTTATTCTTTTCACATGTCCGTAGAGTAGGAATAGAAAAATCATGATCTCGCCGGGCGTGGTGGCTCACGCCTGTAATCCCAGCACTCGGGAGGCAGAGACAGGAGGATTGCTGAGTTCAAGGCTTGCCTGGGCTACATAGTGAGCTTGGGGCCAGCCTGAACTACAAAGTGGGACCCTGTCTCAAAAAAAAAAAAAAAAATCATGATCTCAGAGGGCTTGATTTCTGCTGAAGTCTCTTACCCCAGCTTGGAGATGGCTGTATTCTTCTTGCATCAATCAGAACCCACTTTCATGGCATCATTTTAACTTGATCACTTCTATAAAGACCCAGTCTCCAAAGACAGCCATGCCGAGGCATGGGGGTTAGTACTTTAACATAGCAATTTTGGAGGAAAGGATTATTCAGCTCATCACATGGACTGTTCCTCAAAAGATTCAAAGTAGTTTCTGTATCCCTCTTCTGAGAAAATTAACTGTAGGTGTTTCCTTTTATAATAGTCATCTTGGTTTGTATCATGTGTTTTTTTAATGAAATCTGCAGGCAATTGGACCAGTGACCCAATCTAAGGGAGTTATATAGAAACTGTATTGCTGTAGAGTTAGATTTTGCTAGATTGTGCTAGACCAATAACCCCCAATTCTTCCTTTCTTTTGATAGGTTTACATTCATAAACACAAAGCTATAGAAGAAATATAGGTAATACAGAGATAGAGAGAAGC
>PVIC010032178.1:0-20855 GCA_004025085.1 Thryonomys swinderianus
CCCAGCATTATATGTGGTTACCGGGGATCGAACTCAGGACCTTGCGCTTGCGAGGCAGGCGCCGGACCCACTGAGCTAACCCTCCAGCCCCAAAGAATGATTCTTAAAGAATCACCACATACTCTGATGTTTTTCTGCCTTCAACTGTTTTGCAGTTGGGATTTCATATACTCACCATAATTCAGAATCTGCTACCTTTGTTCCGAATCCTAAATCAATCTTGCCATATGCAAACAGTTGTTCTATCAGAGTAGTACACTTGACAGTTGTCAAAATTTTGGCAATGTGAAGTTTCAGAGTATCATCTCCACAGAGAGATAAGCTTTGTTAAGAAACAAAAAATTCTCCAAATATTTCATATTTGTTTTTAATATCCAGGATAGTAGCACATAAGTCATCACTGTAATCTGGTACCATTGCTGTTATATTTGTTAATGACAGGTAAAAAAGCTGGAACTCAAAGTATTAAAGTGACTGAGATGGACACACTCAATTTTTTTGACTTAAAGGTAAAACAGAGAAAGGACACTTCTCCATAGAATGATAATTTTTTTCGTTGTTGTTGGTAGCAATCACAACGTTTTCATAATATTTGTGGAACTACAGAAAGTTATTTTCTCCTATTGTGTGCACTGTGAATTACTGTGAATGTCTATTACTCACTGAGGTCCAAGATATGATACCATTCAACTAGCGAAGGTCTAACTATACTAATTATAAATACTATTTAAGTGAAGGAGAGTAATTGTTTGTCTCTACAGCAGTGGTTCTCAACTCTGGCTGCACATCAGAGATGCCTGGATAGCCAGATGTGGTGGCTCATGCCTATAATCCCAGCATTTGGGAGGCAGAGGCAGAGGCAGAGGCAGAAGGATTGCTGCATGTTTGATGCTAGGCTGGACTACATAGTGAGTTCAGGGTGACCCTGAACTACACTACAAAGTGAGACCCTGTCTCTAAAATACTAAAAATAACAAACAAAAAGAAATGACTAGAGAGAGAAATCATGAAGAAAAATAACACACACACTCTCCACTAATCTCAAGTTTTCACATTACTCCAATTATATTAGAATCCATGGGAAATTCCTATTACTATGTTTTTAGCTGTGCCTCAGGTGATTTGAATACTAGGCCAAGACTCAGAGTTAATGCTGTAAAGGAGGGAGAAAATTGGGGAGTGGCAGCTCAGAAAAGAGGTAGAATTTTTTCTAGGGCAGATGCATTATGTACATTACCAACTCTATGTAAATGTAATCATTATGTTCAAAAACAAGTACTCAAATAATAAAAATTGGGAAGAAAAAACAGAACCTAAAGAAAAAAAAACTGGGCTATAATCATAACTTTATCAGTATTTCCTTACCCATGCGACACATCCTGTTGAAAACTGGCAAGACCAGGCCGGAGATTTAGTTCAGTGGTTCCAATGCCTGCCTACCAAATTCAAGGTCCTGAGTTCCATCCCTGGTAAACACATACAATGCTGGGCGTGGTGACTTACACCCACCAGCAACCAATACCACATATCACAGTGCTAGGTGTAGTGGCTCACGCCTGTAATCCCAGCACTCAGGAGGCAGAGACAGGAGGATTGCTGAGTTTGAGGCTTGCCTGGGCTACATAGTGAGCTCAGGGCCAGCCTGAACTACAAAGTGAGACCCTGTCTCAAATAAAACAGAACAAAAGAAAAAAAAAACAAAACAAAGAAAAGTGGCAAGACTAATCATCCAAGGACAGCAATTAGCATCAAAAGCAGAAGTGAGTCGGGCCGGAGGGTTAGCTCAGTGGTTCCGGTGCCTGCCTCACAAGTGCAAGGTCCTGAGTTCGATCCCCAGAAACCACATACAATGCTGGGCATGGAGACTCACGCCCACCAATAATCAATACCACATAGCACAGTGCCGGGCATGGTGGCTCATGCCTGTAATCCCAGCACTCGGGAGGCAGAGACAGGAGGATTGCTGAGTTTGAGGCTTGCCTGGGCTACATAGTGAGCTCAGAGCCAGCCTGAACTACAAAGTGAGACCCTGTCTCAAAAAAAAAAAAAAAGGCAGAAGTGAGTGATAAGTATCAGGAATCATATAAAAAATACCTGCACATATTCAAATCAAGTTTAAAATTATTATTATTATTTTGGTACTGGGAACTGAACTCATGATCCTGTGCATGCAAGGTGGAACCAGAACCACAGGGCTAACTCCCCAACCCCTAAAAAGTACCTCTTAAAATGTACTTAGCCAGTTTTACACAGGGTAGTCTGGATAATTTTTAGAGATTCTCATTTAAACTCATTTTTAAAAATTCTGTCTAGATATAAACATGAGAAGTGAGAAAAATACATCCAAAATGCAGTAAATATAATATTCATAAAAAGCTTAGTTTTCATTTTTATGATTGTAAAGGATATTTAACAAAACTTCAATGGCTTTCACCATCCTTTCACATTTTTTTCTTATTAAGGCCTCATCCAGATTCTGTTCTGTAAATTGAAGCTGATCAAGTATTGTAGGGAGCAAAAGGGTCACAAATCGGTCAGCTGAGGAACAGTTAGAAGTATCTATGGCATCCTGGATCAATTATCAGCAGAGAAATACATTAGGACAAAGAATAAATATAAATAGATAGATAGATAGATAGATAGATAGATAGATAGATAGATAGATAGATAGAATGCTAAATTGTCCAGATAGCAAAACCTATATACCAACATTGTTTTTCTCTATTCTAAGTGTTTCACATATTTTCTGGTATACTCCACTTCTTTCACTATGAAAGTAATATTCTATCTTAACCCAATAAATAACTAATAAACACAGTGAACATCTTCCAACATCGAGAGAAAGGAATTATTATTCCAAGTATGGTCATACAACACAAGCACATAAATCTTATCAATGTCTTTTGTTATTACTAAAAAACAAGCATGTATTTAGTAGGGAAAAAAAAAGCAAAGGCACACAAACTTTGGGAGGAAAAAATAAAACTCAGTAGCTGAATGACAGAGAACCTAATGAGACCATTAAGAATATAGGAGTTTTCTAAAACATACAAGATTAGGAGTTTACTCAAGGGCTGGGCATTTAGCTCAGTGGTTGAAGTGCCTGCTTTGTAAGCAGAAGGTCCCCAGTTTGATCCCTGGCAACCATAGACCACAGTGCTGGGAAAGCAACCTGCACTACAAAACAAGACCCTGTCTCAAAAAAAAATAAATGAATAAAATTTACTCTAAATATTTCTTTGTTTTTTTTTTTTGAGACAGGGTCTTACTTCGTAGTTCAGGCTGGCTCTGAGCTCACTATATAGCTCAGGCAAGCCTCGAACTCAGCAATCCTCCTGCCTTGCCTCCTGAATGCAGAGATTACAGGCTTGAGCCACCAAGCCTGGCATTTGTGGTATATGGTACTGATTAGCGGTGGGTATGAGCCACCATGCCCAGTGTTGTTGTATATGATTACCGGGGATCAAACCAGGGACCTTGAACTTGGTGAGCAGGTGCTAGAACCACTGAGCTAAATCTCTGGCCCTACTCTAAATATTTTTGAAAAAGTATTAATCAAGAATCATGAAAATATAAAAGCCAACTTATATAACATTCTTTTACCTCAAATATTTCCTTGAACAATTCCAATGCTAAAACAGAACAGTTTTCTGAGCCATCCAAAGGCAGGCTTGACCAACGAATCAAAGCTACAGCAGGCTCTAGGCACTTAGAACGGCTTCCCAGAACAGTATTGCCAGATGAAGACTGTTCCAACATCATCTCAGTGAGCGCATGGCGCAGCTGAGTCACTGAACAGAAGGCAAGAAGTAATTCTAAAACCTGTGTGATATAAAGTCTTCATTAAATATCGGTTTCATTAAACTTTAACATAAGCACGTGAAGCTAAAAATGCCATACATTTGTAAAGAAAATATCCTAGAACAAAAAATCAAACATAATTTCTACACTTTTTTCAAAAGTGGGTTAAGTGTTAGATTATACAAAATCTGTTTATGGTGCTTGTTCCTGATAAGTAGGACTGCAGGAACCAAAAAGGAAAGTCAACTTCAACCAATGTTATAATTTTATAGTATGTACTTTGAGTTTTCTTAAACACAAACATATTTTACTTTTAAAATGACCAAAAAAGCTTAAAATGGCAGTTTGCAAATATTTGGAAATTAATGGACTTAGATTTTTCCCAACATTTCAGTTTTGAAGTTTAAAATATGATGCTATGTTTTTACATACCTTTGAAGAAGAGTCAGGATCCTTCCCATTAAGAAGACCTAAGACTTGATTAAGACATGAAGAAAAGTGCTCATACCTAGGTTTAAAAGTATATATCAAATGGCAATTATGAAATTGATACATTAAAAGGATTACAAGAGAAATATTTTATGTATTGATTTGAGATTGAACTGTGCTGTTTTATCAAACTAGTTAATAACTCAGACATTAAGTTAGACTTTGAAATAGATTCAGAATTTAGGTTCTGCTAAATGGTACAGGGCAAAAATATTAGAGGACTTGCTAGAAATGATTCTTGGGTTCAAGTCTGGAAAAGGAAAAATAATGAAATAAATTTACAGAAGGGAAAATTAATAAATTTATTTTTCATGCTAAAACAGATCATTTTTCTGTCCTCCTGGAGTTTCTAGAAAAAATTTGCAAATTTCAAGATTTTTTAGTTTACTACAAAGCTGTTAAGAAAGTACTGTCTGAATCACAACAATGTCCCCGTGGGTACTGGGAAACTCTAGAACAGATAAAAAAGGGCTAAGTGAGGAAACCTCTGGAAGAAAAAAGTATATCTACAGAAATTTAAAAGAAGAAAAAGTAAATGCTACCACGAATACGTCATAGTTTTATAAAATATCAGTTACCCACATATGGTGGTTAATTTTGTCCTAGTCCTTAGGATTCTTTTGTTTTAAACATCTTCATTCTATGATTCTTGAAGATCAGGAAGTGTCTTAATATCCTGCTAATGCTAACCCTCTAACCTCCCTCAGTGTCTGACTACAGTAGGAGCATAATAAATATTTTATCTGTAAATTATGAATTAACTTTTTAAAGCAATCTCTATAATTTCTTAATTTAGAACCACAGTGAACTTTAGGCATTGGGAAAATTTAACTTCAGATAATTGAGTCTTTGGAAAATTTGCTACCTAATCTCAAAATATAAGCAACCCATGAAAATGATGTAGCAAAGACATAAATATGCTTTTCCATTTTATTGTATGACACAAAAAAGGGCAGTACCAAAGGAAACACATACTGACATGTTTCTATAAGATGCTTTCAAGCAATCATACTGCTCAAGATATAAAATTGGTTTTAAAAGAGTTTAATCAAGATGTCTGTATTTTTCTCAGACAGGGTCTTACTACATTGCCTAGGATGGACTGTGTGCCTTGAAAGGCTTAAATTCAAAATTCTTCAACCCCATTCTCCCAAGTAGCAAACACTCCATGAATGTACTACCACAACCAGCCAAGATGTATTTCAGAGAGTGGCACAGTGCTGTTGATATAAACCATTAACACACACACACACACACACACACACACACACCCTTTCATAATACGTCTATATTTTAGTTCAGTAAAGCAAAATAATGAAAGTAATATTTCAATTCAATCTACTATGAAACTGTAGAATCTTAAGAAAGTTTTATTCATCAAAAACACATACTGGCTTACAAAAAAAAGTCCTTAAATTTACTAAAGTGAGACATACCTGGTAAGATAATCAGCAATTTTAGGATTTTTAAGGAGATCCATCAGTAAATCAACTGAATACTTTCGTGTTAGGGTACCATCACCATTTATGAGAATATTAAATATTAACTGAAAAGTCTGATGAATGTTTCGTGCATGGAATAGCTTGAAAACAAATTAGAAAAGGTGTATTACGCACACATAAATTTTGTTGACACTAGCTTAAAATGTGCAAATAAGCCTCAGTGATGTTTACATTATCTGAAACTATAAACTTCAAAATATTTTACAAATAACAGAAATAAGTTATAACTTACCTTTTCCCCCACTTCTTCATTTAATGTCAGACTGGACAGTATTGAAAGTGCAAACACAACCACAGTTAAACTACTATGGGCTAGGAAGGCTATGAGCGTTCGATAAAAGCTTTTCACACTATTCTAAGGAAGAAAAAAGTTTAAAAATAAATTAGGATAAAAATTGTAAGTTATAAATATTAATTTTAGTTTAAAAACTATGTTACAGAGTGGGAAGACTGCTATTAAACATTATATACACTTTAAGAAGTAATTGTATTCTTCAAAAGATACACAGTCTAGAGAAAAAATTTAAGAGATAAATGTAAAGTCAAAGGTTATTTGTTAGAAACAAATAAGAAACAAACATAGGAGAAAAAGAATTACCAAAGGGTAAGAAATGAATTGTTAGCAGGTTTTATCATCTCAGAATAAATAATGCATAGAATCTGAATCCAGGGGTCAATTTTCAAGGAAAAAGAGCTACTTGAACACTGCAAGAAAAACTATTCAGTATTTAAAAAGAACAGTAATGAAGAATTCTACTTATTATGGTGAAAGCAAAAAAATATTCATTGAATTAAAGAATGTGTCATGTGTTACAGAATTTGAGGAAGAGTTAACTTTATCAGTTGGATTCAAGAGACCATTCAAACAGTGAGATAAGTACTTTCATATATAGCTAATAGTATAGATAGATATCATCTTAGCAAAAAGCAGTTTCTTTATAGATTATAAGCAAGCATTTAGTATAGTTAAATATTTCCTTAATATAGGAACTTTTCTGAATTCAGAAATTAAAGATATATGTGCATACAAACTTTTTTCTATATACCTTTGAAAACACTTCCCTGGCTCAATATAAGCACCCCCTCCAAAACTCAGTGTCAGAAAAATCCAGCACCCAAACAAATGAAACAGTATTTAAAATCAAATAGATAATTCTGAATATTGTACAGCAGGGAATTATCCTAAAGCAACATAAAGAATGAGTGAATTTATGATTTAATATATTTCTAAATTAATTTCTAAATTAAGTAAGTTCATTAGGTGTCTTCATTTATAACAAGTACTAGTAGCTGACAATAGGCACTTACTGATCTTCCTGGAAGAATTGCCATTAGTATTATGGAAACACAAGACTAAAGTAAAAGGGACTATCAGTGATATTCTTGCCTTCTATTGAGAGAAGAAATCACCAAGTCTTCAGTTGAGATAAAGGAATGCTATAAGGAAAAAAACACTTTCAGGGGTCAATATCTGCATTACTCTTTAACTTATAGTCTTTAACATATGAAAGCTGGAATGCCTCAAATTATTTGCAGGTCCATTTGACTTTTAGTTTTCATGCTGAATAATTCTACATGAAATGCTTTTTAAAGAAAAATACAGGTAAAATTTGTCTAAGCACAAAATATACCACAGAACAAAGCCTCATTAAAAATTATAAACTTCTTGCCAGGCATGGTAGCTCACACCTGTAATCCCAGCAGTTGGGACGCAAAGGCAGGAGGACTGCCAAGAGTTCGAGGCCAGCCTGGACTATATAGTGAGGTCAGGGTCAGCCTGAACTACAAAGCAAGACCTAGTCTCAAAAAACTAAAAACCAACCAAATAAACAAAAATAATAAACTTCTTACCAAAGTCTTTATGTGTGTTTGAACGGAAAGATTTTGCCGACAGAGATTCGCCAGTAATCCTAGACAAGGCATTGTTAGTTCATCTTCAGAAGACTGACTGTGGTTTTATTTCACATCAGTGTTTTGTTGAAGAAAAATAAGAAAAAAAAAAAACCCGTTAAGTTCATTAGTCAAAATGAGACAGCAACATATCTAAACTCTCACCAAAATCATGTTAATGTGATGATCAAGCTTTGAATAGTATTATTTCATATTTTGAAACCAAATTATCTTATTCACCTGCATCACAAAAATTTAGAAATTGTCAAAGTAAACACATATTATTATAACTTTCACACCAAGATTAAATATAAACAAATGTTCACTTTTATTATTTTTTCTTGCCAAAACTAGTTTATTTTCTAAATATCAGTTATGAAAACTGAAATTCATTTTCAGAATTTATTCTTAGAATCTCAGAGGAACATAAATTAGTCTTACTCAGTTTAAACAGTTAGAAAACAATTTATCTAAGAAAAGTTGATCTTCCATGTGATTTTTAGTTTAAAAATAAATCAGCATATGGGCATGGTGGCTCATGCTTGAAATCCCAGCACTTGGGAGGCAGATGCAGGAGGAGGATTGCTGAGTTCAAGGCTTGCCTGGGGTACCTAGTGAGCTCAGGGTCAGCCTGAACTACAAAGCGAGACCCTTTCTCAAAAAATCAATCAGCATAAGAAGATGTGGTTTTTTTATAAAATGGGGTAGTATTCTGCCATAAAGAATCACAAGATTGATTCATTTATATGCAAATAGAGACAGCTGGAGGATATACTAATAAATGAAATAAATAGATCACAGATAGGCAAATACCGGATCTTCTCTTTGATATGAACACCTGTAGATGCAAATGAGCTCTAGAAAGTATGACAGTGTTTATAGAATGGGAAATTTACATAGGAAATTTGGTGTGGGAATGTAATGAGGGGAAGGAATAAATATGATTCAGAAAGAAAATAAAAGAGAATGTATAAAGGGGGTGGGAGGTGTGGGTGGGTAGGGATATGTTTGGGTAAAAATGAGAATTGACTTGTGTCATACACTGGTACAAATTCCCCAATGTTATATGTGATTGTGAGATGTATATAAGTTGTACCAATAAATAATTCAATTAAAAAAAATCAATCAGCATATTATTTAGTTAAGTATTAGGTAGTATACTCACATGTGATCTATCAGGAATGTAATTAATTCATCTATGTTGGCACCAGAATGGAAAATTTTGACATTATATGTTAACTTCTGCAAAAGTTGAATGCACTAAGAATAAGAATATAATTATGAATACAAACATACAAAAACGTAAGAATGGAGTATCATAAATTCTCTATTTTTTATTAGTATGCTTGCAGTACACAATGATTATATTTATTATGGGGGGTTGGTACATGTGCATAATACTCAATTTCTTTTTATATCCCTTCTCTTGACCCTCCCTATTCCTTCCATCTCTTGATGTCCTTCCCACTCACAAAGTTGTTTCCATGTTTAAAGTTTTTTTTTAGCCCCTTTCCTTTTCCTCCCTCCCTATTTCTTATTCTTCCCATTGAAAAAGATCTACTTCTCATTATCTTTTATTTTATTCATTTATTTGGGTTTCTCATATAAGAAAAGTCATGTAATATTTAACGTGTGTATCTACTTTATATGCCAAGCATGTCTCATTTTAGGAGGTAAAGGTTAGAACAAGAATTTTGTCATTTCTTTTCTCTTTTCAAATAAAAGAACCTTAGGGTACATAACTCAATTCATATACTTTCTCAAACAGAACATCTCACTGGAATGTTTTGTGTGTGGTTTATGTCCCCCTAATATTCACTGTAATCAAAGAATTGATCTCTAGTATTACTGAGAGGTGGTGGACTGTTTGGGAGGTGTGTCCTGGAGGAGTATGTTTAGGTTATAAAGTATTTCTCACATGACACCTTTGATAGTTCTGAGGAGGTTATAAAAAAAGCCTGGCTCTATTCTTTTTCTCTGGCCTAGTTCCAGATGTGATCATAGTCCCATCATTACCATCTGCCATGATATAGCTCCAGGTTTAAGAGCCTTTGCAGGAACCAAGCTGATGCAGATATGCCATGCCCTTGACCTCCCAAACTGTGACCTAAATAAACCTTTCCTCTTTCTAAAAGAACTGCATCAAGTATTTAGTAACAGTCAGGAAAATCTAATATAATCATCAACCTTGTTCTCTTATTTACCTTAAAATTCAATGCAAATTAATATATATGGTACAGGAATTGTTTTGTTTTGTTTTGTTTTGTTTTTTTGAGACAGGGTCTCGCTTTGTGGTTCAGGCTGGCCCTGAGCTCACTATGTAGCCCAGGCAAGCCTCGAACTCAGCAATCCTCCTGTCTCTGCCTCCCGAGTGCTGGGATTACAGGCATGAGCCACCATGCCCGGCTGTTTTTTTTTTTTGAGATAGGGTCTTGCTTTGTAGTTCAGGCTGGCCCTGAGCCATTATAATTTAGATTTGTATTTGTTCAATAATAGTGTTAGACATCAGTAAGATTCTCTTTGTAGAAACATTTAAATGCAGTACTTTTGTGTTCAACTAACTCTCAATGACAAGAACCCTGACTTATCATGCTGTGTATTTTCACATACATTATAAATTAGCAGCTTATAATAGATATTAGAAATTTTTGACCTGAGACTAAAAAAGTGGGAACAGTTGTTAAGTGATGGCATACTGTATGGGCCTAATATATACCTGCAAAAATACTGATCCACTGTGACAAGCACTGCTGCGACAAACCACTCCTGCCAGCACACTGTTCAGGTTGTATGTATTCTGAAGACAGTCTCTGGTTTCATGGTCCACAGCTGTAAGTTAACATAAAATCATACAAAATATACTATTTTCATAAAGTGTCTTTGCAGAAGGAAAGTAAGTTAACTTTATTCTACATAATCTTGTCATTAAAGAAAATAAAGTATGACATTAATTTTATTTATCAATGCCTTCCAATTTATAAGTTTAAATGGTTTTCCTATGGAGGGGAATATCAAAGAAAAAACTTGCTTTACATATTTGTAGAAATTTTGCTATTAAACTATCGCTTCAACTTTTAAAGGTTTCCTAAGTACAAAATCTACTAATAAAAAAAACCCTGAAAATAAATGGGGTATCACTTAAAATTTTTCTCATATATTTAAATGGTGAAAGTGGCATTTTCACATAAAACACTGACATATATTAGAAGTAGAGCCTTTTTGGAGAACATTTTAGTACATAAAATGGCTATCAAACTTTAAAAAATGACTTGGAAATTTTTCAGAGAATCTGTCCAACAGAAATTTATCAGTATTTGAGAAAAATTCCATAATGATGTTAATTGCACTATGGAGTCTACTAGCAAAACTTGAAAAAGAACCAAGTCAGCCAAGTGTGATGCTATGCATCTATAATCCCAGCCACTCAGGAGACTGAGGGGGAAAGAGGGCAAGTTTCAGGCAAGCCTACGCAACATAGTGAGATACCATCAAACAAACAAAAAAAATCAAAACAAGAAAAGAGTACATCATCCACAATGAGGACATTTGAATCAAGTATAGTATCCTGTAAAATGGTACTGAGCAGCAATTAAAAAGTCATGATATAGAGAGAAACATCTGGTGTCCCTAAAAAGTATTTGTATTAAAAACAATCGACTAATGATCTAAAAGTATTTGTTGTAACATTAAAAAATATCTGGAAATCAAAAAACTATTAATTATTAAATTAGATTTTACTCCCAAAGGCAGAAATGATGTAGAGGGAAGGTGGCAATAATTAAATATTTATGCCATTTTACTGTCTGTATCTATGCTAATTTGGAAGTTACAGTGCTACATGTGGCTATATAAAGATTCAGTTCCTTTAGCTATTACCTTCGCTTCTAATACTTAAAGGCTCTGTGTGGCAAGTAGGAACAATACTAAACATATATCTGGAACATTTCTATCACTGAAGAAAGTTCTACCATTCTAATGGACAGTGTATACTGTGCATCACTGACGTTTTTATGCTACACATATCTTTTATATTCACAAATAGAAAACATACTCTTACCCCAGCCTACACATAAATGGGGGGTTATGACCATTAAATAAACAGCTATTTAAAAACTAAACATAAGGGGAAATAACAGGAAAGCAACAACAGTATTTTTATCTTTTTATAAACTTTATGTAGTCAGGCTGGGGATTCAGTTCAGTGGTTCTGGCATCTGCCTCCTTCAAGAGATTCCCAATATAAGTAACTCTGAAATGAAGAAATTCTGCAATGAAGAAATCTTTTGACTATGAATCATTCTTCAAAAGACATTGTAACTAATCTGTACCTTAAAAAAATACTACATTCATACATTTTCCAAAAACAGGAAAAGAAGAACTCAATGCATTACCTAGTTGAGACAGCAAATTGATAACACTTAAGATCAGTGAGGCATTTATGTTTGGGTCTTCAAGCAGCTCTACGAGGCAACTCAGGCATTTGCTTGGTAATATCTGATTTGATGTAAACAGTCGTGTGAGCTTTTGTTCAGAAATTACCTAAAAAATGGCAGTCAAGTAAAAAATTCAGTTTTCTCTAAGTGCCATTGCCATTTTTCTTTCACAATGTAGAAAATTCACACATGCTATCTCTATACTTCCCTTACCATCTACTGTAATGATCTGGACCTCAGTTTCAATTAATCTCTTCCAGGAAATTTTCCCTAAGTTACTTACACTATCTAAATTTATAACTAGTATATAGTATACTATACTTCTATTTCATAGACAAAGTAGAATATTTTTCTTCCACATTATAATGAACATACCATAAAGTAAACTAAAAATATGCACCTTACTACCTTATTTATGTTTTGTAAGGAAATTTTAGTTTGCTCATTCTACCCACTATAATGGACGAGAATGAAAAATGAACTCAAAAACTAGCTATACACCTACTTCTTTCCAGCAGTAAGAGGTGAGTTCTAAAGTTATGGAGAAATTTAAAAATTAATTTTATAATAACAAGAATAGGCATTAAATTACTGTATTGTTTATTATATTTTGACTCCTTTTTTTTGAGACAGGGTCTCGCTTTGTAGTTCAGGCTGGCCCTGAGCTCACTTATGGAGCCCAGGCAAGCCGCCGCGAACTCAGCAATCCTCTTGTCTCTGCCTCCCGAGTGCTGGGATTACAGGCGTGGGCCACCACGCCCGGCATTGTGGTATGCGGTGTTGATTGTTGGTGGGCGTGAGTCTCCATGCCCAGCATTATATGCGGTTACCGGGGATCGAACTCAGGACTTTGCGCTTGCGAGGCAGGCGCCGGAACCACTGAGCTAACCCTCCGGCCCTTGACTCCTTTTTTAAACCTGAATGACATAAAGAAAATCAGAGTACAAAGTTGGGATTAAAAGTAAAAGGCAGAAAGCACAAATTTTCAAAACACTTTACAAATGCATTATTAAGCATCTGTTTCTATAGACATAATTGCCACTTTGGAATTAGACTAAATCTGTCCTAAATATGTCAAAAGGTCAGGACAAAGAAAACTTCTTTACTATCCTTCTGATTTTTCTTTTCTGAGTTTTTTATTATTTCACTCGTATCAGTTTTTTTTCTTTCTTTTGTGGTGTAGGGGATCAAACTTGGACCCTTGTGCTCCCAGCAAAGACCTGGTACCACTTGAGCTAAATCCCCAGCTCCATATCCGTTTTTCACCTAAAGCTTTGCTGGTAAGTTTTACATTATGTGTTCTCAAGGAGAATGGATTTTAACATCACAGAAGTAAAAGTCTGTAAGTTACAGTGTCGATAATGATTATTTTAAGGTAGAGAACCTTCTGAATGAATACTGGTCTTTCACCTATAGGTAAATGTACCCTCCCAGAAGATTAAGACATTTTCTGTTTTAAATATGATTGCTTTCTGGACTAGACCTGAATCACAATAAAAAAGTACTTCGGTATGTAATAATTATTCAACATTATACAAGGTGAAAATTTACAAATTTGATTTTTAAATTCTTGTAAATTTTAATACACTGCAATGCTTTACTAAAAATATAATTTAACAACTAATACATAGCATTTACTCTGGCTTTCACATTTATTTAGGTACTTTACATATACTGTTCTTCATTATTCTATAAGGTAGATGCTACTAATTTTGTTTTGCAGAAGAGTAAAGGGCATAACTTGGATTCATATCCAGGTAGTTTTGTTCCTGAATCTATGCTTTTAATCATTAATCACAAGATTACCAGTGCAAAAAACCCATCATGAAGAAATAGCTCAGTCAATAAAAAATGCAAACCTTAGTTCTGCTTAGGTCTACATAAGGACAAAGTGGAAGCAGAATTTAAGAATGAATAATACCCTTTCATATGTCATCCACCTCTGCAACTTCAGAAGTTGCTCTCACAAGGTCTGTACAGGCATTAACCATCAAAAATACAAATATTGCTCTACAAAATGTTGCCAAACTAAGAACTGAAAACGCCAAGAATTGGTGTGAATTAGTGATGGCAAACTTCATAAGCTATACATTTTTTGTAAAATACTAAGCTCTTTGGGAAAATTTAGCAGTTTCAATTAAAGCTGAATACATGTATACCTTATGACTTAATGATCCCCTTCTAGGTATATAAAAGAAATGAATTCACATACACACCAAACATTATGAAATATTTGTAAATTTTTTCATACTTCCATGGAGAACTAGAAATAACCAACTTGTCTATCTAGACATAGAATAACAGACTGTATATGAAGTGTGGTAAATTGATACAATGGAATTTTATAAAAAAATAATGAAGTATTGATTGGTAATGTGCAACTTGAATTTCACATATTATACTGAGTGGAAGAAGCCTGACAAAAAAAGTACCTGTAGACCCCTTAGCTGAATTTTCTGTGAAGGGACAATGAAAGACCTTTCTGGGGCCTGGAAAGATTATACATCGTCATCATCATATGATGATTATACATCATCAATCCTATAGAAAGATTATATATCATGTACTTGAGCATACATCTATGCCAAAAAATAGCTTTAATGCTCTGTGCTTGAGATTAATGCATTTTATGTGCAGTGTGTATATTCCCAGTAACAAAAATAATATCCTTAGGAATAGCAACTTCTGTCCAGTGTTTTTTGTATCTCAGTATTAATGGTAAAAGACTTTTCTGAAACTCTTATAAAAGATTTAGAAGTACAATATTGAAGGGTCAGACATTTATTCCCAAATTTTACTGAAGTCTCCTGCACTGAACTCAAAATCTGTTAAGAAACTTGTTTATATTTCAAATTAGTATTTCTAAAATGCCTTATTCCTAATTCTTAAATAAAGCTGATGGCCCTGCTTATTTGTTGACTTCTGAAACCCAAATGATCTATCCTAAATGAGAAGCAGCTCGAGGGTTTATTATTATGGTACCCTTGTAGGGTCTTTGTTGGGGCAATGAATGAAAAACAGAAGACAATTATTTAGCAAATGGGTACCTAAAGTTATGAGAAACATCAATAAACTTAAGAGAAAAAGGACATATTTGTTACTGTCCATTTTCTCTAAAGACTGAGGGTGCTATAACGTTTACAATCATTGGAATACTGAACATTGTACAAGCATTCTGCTAATCTTTCATAGACGTGCATTTATTATATAGTTAATATAACAAACGGAATATATTTAAAATTTTTGTTCAATTTTGTTAAAGGGAAAGCTCCGACAATGAATTAAAATGACCTTTGGTTGAACTTAAATTTTTAAATTAAAAATTTAAATTAAACTGAGGTTAACGTTTTTTGAATTACACGGATATATAACAAATGACAGCAGGATATTTAGATTAAAACAGAAGTCTAGATAAAATCACTGGAAACTAAAAAAAAGGGAAAAGTAATTCAATAATTTAAAATTAAAACTACATGAGCAATTTTTTGTGGAGAAAAAAAGACTAGCAAGGGTGCTGCTCTTAATCGAATGAAAGTTGAAATCCCATCTTCCTGTTCAACGTTAGTTCAGATGAAAACATCAAACAGGCTGAAATTATAAACGACCTAAATAGGTGCAAAGGTTTAAGTACGACTCCTCGCTACCTCAGTCGCGAAAACAGTGTATATTGGAGGTCTCGGTTCTGACCGGGTGGGGAGTAAGCAATAATTAAAAGCGGCTCCAAGCTTTCCACATCTACCCGAAACAAACCGCGATTTTCTCCGCCTCTGTCCTACACTCCCTCTGAGACTCTGGAAAGCGCTGATTGCCCTCGCTACAGCCCTCCCGAACTCGGACAATGGCCTTCACAAATAAAAAGGGACAGGAGACAGGGGAAGGGGCAAAGGGCTATCCTTCCTTGCACAGGGTGGGGCGCCACTCCTCAACCACGTCGTGAACTGATTTCTGAGGGGAAAAGGTCCATTTGGTCCCGAATCCAGAAAGCCCTCACCTCCAAGTGCCGCAAAAGCTGAGTGGCATTCGCCTCTGATGTAACGGCTTTGTACTGACTGATGGTCAAGAGCAAAGACTTCAAGCAGGCAGTGGAGTCCATGGAGACAGGTTCCCGCCCTGCCTAGAGACGACCAGCAGTTCAGCCGCTCCAGCCTGCAACTTTCGCCGCGCTTTTTTGACTTTCCCGCCCCACCCCTTCCACAGCTCCTCCAACTTCCGGTTCCGGTTGAACGCCGGAAGTTCCTGCACGGCCTGGGACACCGCTCAGGATGACGCGATTGGGATGGGCCAGGGGTCGAGATGCTCTGTTGGTCCGTGAAGGGAGCTGAACGCGCTCCTCCTTCCCCCACTACCTAAGAGGCCGCGAGGTTTCAGCTCGAGATCTGAGACGACGAGAATCTCGCGAGGAACGCGACTGCAGCTTAACATGAGGAAGGGCGGTGGAGGAGCGGAGGGGTTGTTGTCCCTCTGAGGGCTCTCTTTTCGTGTTCTCCTTGGCCTTCACCTCGAAGGCCTGGGCTTTGCCTTTATTACGAGAGAAATGGGCGCTTCCCCCTAGTCTAGACACGGTGAGGACCTCTGGGAGGAGAATTTTCGGGACCCAGATTTTGAGGCGGCCTGAGCGGAGCTTCTTTGTTCTGCCTTGGCCCCTGGTGCCCACGAATGGGTGTTTCTTGAGGTAGCCTGTGGTAATTGGGATTCTGCGGCATGTTAGTCCTGCCCTTTCGGTAGCTTGTCAGACTTACTGGAGAAGGATATCCCAGGGCGACTTCCTGGCCAGGTATTACTCCGGAGGGTGTTCTTATTAGCGTCATTGTTTTATAAGCGAAGGTGTCGTGTGTCTGGCATGATTGTTCTGTAAGTTTTGATGCTGCGAAAATGGCACCGGTTGTGTTTCTTGACCAGAGATCGTATGAATGTGTATATAATGAAGTGCGTAATTAACTGAATGTGGAGCTTTTTGCTTAATATATGGTCATGACGAATAAAGGTTTAAAAACCAGGTTATAGAAAATTGTAAACAGGGTGAAGTCCATTTACGTAAGACATTCAGAAGCCATGTTTAGTCAATTCTAGGAACGTGTGTTTTGCATCAGTACTGTTTTAAAGGCTGGGTTTATTATTAAAATCAATTTAAAATTAAAAGCTGATAATTCTGCTAATTGAAACGTAAAAATTCGAAGATATCTAACGTTATTCGTCTCTCGATTGATGTATTATCCAAAATGAAATGTACTAAGTATTTCATTTAGGCCAAAAAAATTAATATCCTATGTAGCCAAGCAACTGTTAGTAAGGGAAATGTAAACAGCACTTTTGTATCATACAAATGAGAGGAACCATCAATTGTGGATTGGATCTGGGTTGCTTATAAATTTGGGAAATTCTCAGCGCTTCATAATCAAAGTAAAATGTAAGAATGATGTCTTTCTCATATCCAGAGAATTGACTGAGATTATAGAAAGTAGTTGGCGTTATTCTAGCTACTAGAGATTCAATGAGTAAAACATCCTACCTGGCATATCGCACTAATGAAAAAATCATAAATTATAAACTAAGAAAATGATATGAAAAAAAGGCTAAAGTAATATTAGTGATCAAGAAGGGAAATGGATATATAAGGACAGATCTCATTTAGAGCAGTATTTGAAGAATACTTTTAGAGGGTGAGAAAACTAGTCACTCGAAGAAAAGGGGAAGAGACATTTTAGTGGAAATAGCAAGAACAGAGCCCCTGAAAACGGGAATAAGACAGTGTGTCAGAAACAACAAGGAAGTCAAATGGCTGAGAGAAAGAGAGAGAATAAGTCAGAGATGAGGTGTGGTAGCCCAGCCCCAGGCATATTGTCCAGCTGTTTAGGGACCTGAGGCCTAGGATCACAGATTAAATCTATCTAGGCATCTTAATGAGATCTTTTCAAAGCAAAGGGCTCGAGAATGTAAGTCATTTGCTCAAAACTGCCAGCTCTAAGTTTATCTTTCTTTGGAGTCTTACACTTTAATCAGTAAGAAATTTTGCATTTTTATTCATTTAATATTAATATTTCATAAAATTTTCATCACAAATTGTGTATAGTAAAATCTATCATTTGTAGCTGTCAGAAGCCCTTCTTGAGTCAGAGATACTTCCCAATTTGAGAAACAAAGCCATTTTTAGAAGGAAAAGAGACAATAAAGATGACACGGCCAGATCACTGAAGGTTTTATTAGTCTTGAGCTTGAGTGCAATGCTGATCTGTTTTTAAACTGGGGCCTAATTGCTGTATTGTAACCAGCTTGGTTGCTCTGGTAAGCAAATGAGCTATGATTTTGAGAGGGATGAAACTGGAAGTAGAGGGACTACTGTTCTGGAGTCTATGAAAGTTAACCACAAGAATTAAGTTTGAAAAGGGATGAAAAAGTTTGAGAAAATGTCTGAGGTCAAATGAGCAGGCCTTGCTGACAGTAGATGAGAGGAGGAATGAGGTAAGGG
The DNA here is from genome assembly GCA_004025085.1 of Thryonomys swinderianus. NCBI lineage: Eukaryota > Metazoa > Chordata > Mammalia > Rodentia > Thryonomyidae > Thryonomys > Thryonomys swinderianus. The sequence goes on from PVIC010032178.1 coordinate 18,582, forward strand.
AAGTTTTTAGTTTGTATGGTTAAGACAACATTCTGAAGTGGTACTACTCAATATTTTATGTTCAGTGAAATTTAAATAGTTTGTCTTACAATTTTATACCATTCTCATTGTTCCTAGGTATAATGCACTTTTTTATTACATTAAGACAGCTTCCTTCCTTCTTTTTTTTTTTTTTTTTTTGAGACAGGGTCTCGCTTTTGTAGTTCAGGCTGGCTCTGAGCTCACTATGTAATCCAGGCAAGCCTCGAACTCAGCAATCCTCCTGTCTCTGCCTCCCGAGTGCTGGGATTACAGGCGTGAGCCACCACGCCCAGCGCTTCCTTCCTTCTTAACATTTTTGTTATTCTTTAAAAAGGTACTGACTTTTGGTACATCTTGAATACAGGCTACTTACCAAAATTCTACTAAGAGTTTCATTTATTTCTGTAGACTTTCTGCATATATATCTCACATACATATATATGTATGTCTATATATGTGATATATATGCCTATGTATATATATGTTTATGATCTGCAGATAGTATTTTGTCAATATGTGCTGTCTGTTTCATCAGGGTATTCTCTAAATATGGAAAATCATACTAATGTCAAACATCTTTAATTAATGAGAATGACAGTATGTTTTGTTTTGAGACAGGGTCTCGCTTTGTAGTTTATGCTGGTCCTGAGCTCACTATGTAGCTCAAGCAAGCCTCAAACTCAGCAATCCTCCATCCTGTGCCTCCCAAGAGGTAGGATTATAGGCTTGAGCCACCAAGCACAGCATTTATGACATGTGTTACTGATTGCGGGTGAGCCACCACACCCGGTATTGTTGTATGTGGTTACCGGGATCGAAGCAGGGACCTTGCAATTGGTAAGCAGGTGCTGGAACCATTGAGCTAAATCTCTGGCCCAGAGAATGAAAGTATTTTTTTTTTTTTTAGATAAGTTCTTGCTTTGTTGTTCAGCAGGCTGGTCCTGAGCTCACTATGTAGCCCAGGCAATCCTTGAACCCAGCAATCCTCCTGTCTCTGCCTCCCGAGTGCTGGGATTACAGGCGTGAGCTACCACGCGCGGCACTGTGGTATGTGGTATTGATTGCTGGTGGGCGTGAGTCTCCACGCCCAGCACTGTATGTGGTTACCGGGGATCGAACTCGGGACCTTGCGTTTGCGAGGCAGGTGCTGGAACCACTGAGCTAACCCTCCGGTCCGAGAATGAAAGTATTTTAAAAAAATTTATTAGTACCTTTCCAGAAAATAATGATTTCTTTTATTATGGGAATTGGTACATAAATATACCTTGATTCTTTTGTATTTTAATACTTAATATTGGCTTCTGATAAATATTCTTTCTCATATTTATAAGATTCCTCTATATTTTAAACATAGTTAAAAGACATCATGTTCACATGCATTTTATTTCTCCTTTAAAATAATGCAGTGGGATATTTTGCTTTTTTGTCCTTAGGTTGATAGTAATGATAGTTTACACTTACTGAGTGTTTGCTATGTGCCAGCCACAGTTATAAGATCTCTTTGTTTTGTATTCAGTCTTCATAAAACTTAATGATGTTATAATATTGTGATCACCATTTTATAGGTGGTAAAATCATGACAGCATCACATGGGCAATAAACTTTATATTTGCTAGGCTGCAGGATTTTTTTTTTTTTTTTTTTGAGACAGGGTCTTGCTTTGTAGTTCAGCAGGCTGGCCCTGAGCTCACTATGTAGCCCAGGCAAGCCTGGAACTCAGCAATCCTCCTGTCTCTGCCTCCCCAGTGCTGGGATTACAGGCGTGAGCCACCACTCCCGTCACTGTGGTATGTGGTATTGATGGCTGGTGAGGGTGAGTCACCACGCCCAGCATTGTATGTGGTTACCGGGATCAAACCCAGGACCTTGCGCTTGCGAGGCAGGCCTTGCAACCACTGAGCTAAATCTCCGGCCCTAGGCTGCAATTACATAAAACCCTTATTTTACATGAGAAATATATTGAAACTTCTTAAGAATAAAGGTATAAAATATTGGCAAATCAAAACCTGCAATTAGGGTTTTATGTTACTTTTGAAAAATGAACTTTGAGTTCATTTTTTTTTTTTTTTTTTTTTTTTTTTGCTTTTTGGAGACAGGGTCTTGCTTTGTGGTTCAGGCTGGCCCTGAGCTCACTATGGTGCCCAGGCAAGCCGCCGCGAACTCAGCAATCCTCCCGTCTCTGCCTCCCGAGTGCTGGGATTACAGGCGTGAGCCACCACGCCCAGCATTATATGTGGTAACCGGGGATCGAAC
>PVIC010032179.1:0-20855 GCA_004025085.1 Thryonomys swinderianus
GCCACTTGCAGGAAAACATCCAAAGACATCAAAATCAAGACCCTCGGGCAATAGCTATACATCCACATTCACTGCAGCATCATTCACACCAACTAAGGCATGAAACAAATGTAAATATCCCTAGACAGGCCAGTAGAGAAAGCAAGCTTGGGGCTGTACACCGGGATATTACTCAGCCTTTACACAGAGGGAAAGCTTGCCACAGCCAGCAACATGGAGCACATGATGGCGAATGAAGTGAGCCAGAAAGGTAGGCACTGCGTGATCCTATTTATGAGGAATCTACAACAGTCTAACTCAGAAATAAAAAAGATGGGCAGTTCCCAGGGGCTGGAGGAGGGGAACCCCAGAAATGTTCGAGGTTAACGTTCCCAGTTACCCAGGACAAGTGAAGTCCTAGTGGTCTGTGCAGCATAGTGCCTGCAGTTCAAAATATCACATTATATACATCTCTTATTTCATGTTATTTTTTACCTGTAAGTAAAAAGAGCGGAGGAAACTTTTGAGGTGACAGAAAGGTGGGTGGATGGCACTGTCTGTCGAGATGGTTTCATAGCTGTACATGTCCACATTCCTCAAGGTTTCCAGACAGCAGGTGGAACTTTATATGTAAATTATCCCTCAGTCAAGTAAGCTGGTTTTCTTTTTCTTTTCCCCTGGAGGAAAAGACTCCAGAGATTCACCACACAACCTGGTAAGTTAAGGAATGATAACCTGTGTGCTGCCATCAGATTCACAGAGTTTCAGAGAATAAACCCCCATCAGTTGGCAGAAAGATGGTTTGCCACTGGGCAGGAGGGAGGCAGCCCAGAGACTAGGAAAAGGACACCAAGCTCCACAGAGGTAGGTGAGCAAAGCCATGGGACACTGAGCCACCGGACCCCGAGGTGACTGTTCAAGGAATCTTATTTTTCTTGGTAGTTACATGGAGAGGTGAGGAAAGAGAGAAGAAGAGGATAGAAACAAACAAAAAGCCTCTGCCTTCTTATAATGTAAAAAGCTTGGGTTTCCCTCCATCCATTTTACAATGAGGAGGAGAACTGGTCAGCAAAGCACACATCTGACAGAGGGGAGGAGAGGAGGCCCCAAGCCAGCAGGGTGGGTTGGCACCCGGGCAGACCCTGGCCCGCAGGCTCTGCACCCACCATCATGTTCTCGAAGCACAAAGCAGCCCAGAAGGACCAAGTCTACAAAAATCCATACAGGTGTGTTTTCCGAGTAGATAAGTAATTACCCAACTTCACCTCGGGTGACCTTCCATGGAGTCAGGATGGAGACAATGAAAAATGAACCAATTCACCCCAGCAAGCTCCAGCACCTCCCGGTCAGCAGTATCAGGGCTCCTGATACATCTAACACAAATGCCACAGTGGCTGGCCAGGTCTACGATAGGACAAATCTATCCATCAGTGAAGCTAACACAGAGCCCAGGTCACACTCACATCTGAAACCCAGATGACAGGAAATGGTCAGTGGCACAATAACGAAATCTTAGACCAGACAGCACTTGGCTTTAAAGACTATACCGTCCCCGCGGGCAAGTTATCTTCGCAGTCTGTTTCCAGATCTATAAAGTAAAGGGGTTGAGCTCTGTGACCTGTAACTCCTCTCTCTACATGGCCTTAAGTTCTATCATTGTGTTATGATTTCTCAAATCTCCACTGCTTTTAAGCTCTAGTGGTTTAAACGCCTGCTCAAAGTCAGAATTAATGGAGTACAAAACAGAGTTGGGTAATTTAACAACAAGTGATTACTTCCGAAGCAAGAAATTAAGATCTTTCCGTCCCTAATGGCGACATTAACATTTTCTGTCAATAATAGACTAAGCTCTTTCCGATCACTGGGGCTGGCCGCTAAAGGCGCCGGGTTCAACTGCCCTGCCCTTAGGCCACTGTAGGAGAACTGCTCCCTGGGACCTAATGACAGTCTCTGCTTGGTAATCAAATGCCAATCACGTAACAGCTTGGCTGAAATTAGATCATCAGCTCCCTCTGCTCCACGGATTTCCTACACTGCCGCCTCCGTGGGAACGCGGTGCGCTCAGTCCGTGAGTCCAGTCCAGCGGCAGCGTCGCTGCTCTTCTGAGTGACTTTCTACCGCTGTCCAGCACAACCCCAAGACTTGGGCCACATTCTGACGGGCACAGAAAGGACAATGTCCTGCCCACACAAAGGAGGGACTGCAACGTTTAGCCTCTGTAAATATATACCTGTCCTGGGCCGAAGACTTAGCTCAGTGGTTCCAGAGCCTGCCTCGCAAGCTGCAAGCGCAAGGTCCTGAGTTCGATCCCCAGTAACCACATACAATGCTGGGCATGGTGACTCCCACCCACCAACAATGAATACCACATACCACAGTGCCAGGCGTGGTGGCTCACGCCTGTCATCCCAGCACTCAGGAGGCAGAGGCAGGTGGATTGCTGAGTTCCAGGCTTGCCTGGGCTACATAGTGAGCTCAGGGCCAGGCTGAACTACAAAGCGAGACCCTGGCTCAAAAAAAAAAAAAAATACACACACACACACACCTATCCTTACACCATGTCAACAAGAGAGCAGAGTGGAATCCCCTTCCTCTGTTATTCTGAGGGGAGGATGCTGTCTGGTATCATCTAGCCAAAAGAAAAGAGCTGGGACAGAAGACAGGTTCAGTGCAAGGGGCTCCTAGGCAGAGACAGACTATGCCGAAGGGCTTGTCTTGTGGCCCGGACCGCTTCGTATACTTCTCTCAGGCAGAGGTGGGGTCCGTGGTGAAATGGTCCCGTCCCCTGACACCGCAGGTGGGGCCCAGACACTTGGGGAGGGTATCTCCCTCACCTCTGGTTCTGATGGGAATGGGAGGCTCTAGTTTACCCCGCAAGCCAGACAAAAATGTAGATACTGGATAACACTGCATTTCCGCTGCCAAGAATGCAAATTACTCTTGGGGTTAACTACCCAACACAATCTAAAACGCATGCTTTCTCTGAAAAACTCTTCTTACTATGTTTGCAGAACACCACCAGTATATTTGGCAATTAATGAGGTAATCAATAAATGATGCTCTATCCAAACTTCCCAACATTATGTACCAGTTAAAATAAAGGAAACTTGTTAAGTCTAGACGTGAAAGACATCAAGACATACTGGTCGTCAGAAAAAGGACAGCGTTAAGAAACAATCTGTTGATTATCATACCATATGCCAGAAAGTCAAGCCTGCATGTGATTTCATGGCCAAACATCTGGAATATGACATATAAAGACATTAGCTCTTGGGGAAGGAGCAGGACTCAGTGACTTAGTTGTTGACAACATGCATGAGGTTCTGGGTTTAATCCCTGGACCTCAAACAAGGGAAAAAAGGAAAAGATAAAAGTCTAGCTTTTGAAGAGACTGTTAAATAAAATGAGAGGGAAATAATCTATAAAACACTATTACATCCAAAGTATGACTGGCCAAAATATGTGATTATTTTTAAAGTAAGTTGTCAGAAATACACCAAAAATAAACAGCAGTGCTCTGTTCACTTAAGCAGAAGTAAAGCTGTCATAACTAGACTTTTCAGAACAGTATTCTGAAAAACCAGTTTTCTAGTTAATTTTGACTTTGCTTTTAAATCTGATTTAAAAGGTATTCTGATGAGTGAAGTATAAAAGGCAGTTGTGTAGCAAGTTTCATCTTGATGTTAGTATGAAAATAGCTGACTGCAAACTATATTATGAAAGAAAAAAAAACAGTAACTGGAATCCAGCTATCGTGGTAAGATGAGTCACTTTACTTTGGGTGGAGTGACATGCAAAGTGAACCCCATGCCTTTGTTTGACTGACCTACAACCATAGCCCTTAAAAAAATGATTTTTAGCCAGGCTGGTGGCTCACACCTATAATCCCAACACTCAGGAGGCAGAGGCAGGAGAATTGCTGAGTTCCAGGTTTGCCTGGGCTACATAGTGAGTGCAGGGCCAGCCTGAACTACAAAGCAAGACCTTGTCTCAAAAAAAAAAAAAAAAAAAAAGATTCTTAAATTTTGAGACAAGTTCTTACTAAATCACTAATTTGCTTAGGCTGGGCTCAAATTTATGATCCTCCTGCCTCAGCCTCTCAAAGTGGTGGGATTATAAGCATGTGTCACCATAGCCAGCCAACCACTATAAACTTTTTGTTTTCTTTTGGTAAAAGGCATTGAATTCACAAAGCTAGGTCTGCAAAGCAGTGACACGACTGAGCTAAATCCCATCCCACCACTGTGAACTCTAGATTTTTTAAAATACTACTTTCCAAATACCAAACCTGACAAAATCTGTAATGGATTTCATTATCACTGCTAACTTATTTTAATATAACTTATCTTTATCCAACAGAGGTCTTGATAAATCTGTAGGATAAAATACTTGTTTGGAGAGGTGTGCTTTGAACAATCTAGATTTGTTAACTAGTGCTTGTGCACCTTCCAAAGCAAGCTTCTGAAAGTCAGAATAAAAATACACTATAAACACATTTTTTTGAAATAGCGTAGTGTTAATATTTTATGACAAATAGCATTGTAGTATGTATTTATGTGATATAAACTATAATTGGGGCACAAATATAGGATTTGGTTCTTACAGAACTTCAAAAACCAAGAATCAGTTTTAGGCTCATGTACACAAAAGAGGTGGCTACTTATACAGGGGTGGCTTGAGAAGAGATTCTGTCCTCAAAATGTGCCTGCCACGCAAGGACCAAAACATCTGAAATTTCATCATTAAACGTTCATTTCTTCACAATAAATACTGATCTTTTAAAATGCAAATAACCAAGAGGAGTAAGACACAGAATCAATGTTACTTCACCATGTTATTTATCAAATTGTTTTCTCTCCAAAGAGGGGGCCGGGGAGTAAGTGCTATAGCAAAGAAAAAGTTGCAGGTGTATGTGCACTTATTGGGTGAAGATAACTGGAGGAGTAATGTCAACCCTACTAATCATTCTTCCTTTTCTGTAATTTGCTCTTCGCAGGAGAAATACTTTCAACTTTTAACATTCTCCAGGCTCAACTCCATCAGGAACACATTAAGAAAGAGATTATGGAATTCCTACAACCAATAAAACTTTATTGAGAATTACCCTTATGCTAGGTGCAGCATTCAGCCCTATATGTAGACTACTTCACTTATTCCACACAAGAAAGGAGTTAAATGCACACAGTCAGGTCACTTCCTACCCACAGTCATGAAAACCAGGGTCTTTCTGGGAGGAGGGACTTGCTTGCCCATGATCATGTGACCATGAACTGAAGAGATTCTAAACTCAATGTTTTCAGCCATTTCACAAGATTGCCTTCCCCAGACACAAAGTGAAACAACAGTCACTGGGGTCCCAGAAAGCTATAGTACAAACCCTCACATACACAGTCAGTGTTTGACATGGGTGTCAAGATCTATTTACTTCAAAAAGTAGTCTTCTCAACAAATAGTGATGAGAGAACACGATGCCCACTTGGAGAAGAATGAAGGTGAAATCAACCTATCACAAATCAAAAGGCCTTCAATTAAAAGTAAAACTATAATTACAAAACTCTCAGAAGAAAATCAGAAAATCTTCATATTCCTGGGTTTGGCAAGGATCTCTTAAATACGTCAGAAACACAGGCAACAAAAGCAAAAACAGATAATTTAAGAACTCCCACAAATTAAAAACCTTTGTGCATGGAAGGACACTATCAAGAGAGTAAAAAGACAACTTGCAGGGCCAGAGATTTAGCTCAGTGGTTCCAGCCCCTGCCTCACAAGCACAAGGCCCTGAGTTCGATCCCGGTAACCACATATAATGCTGGGTGTGGTGACTCACACCCACCAGCAATCAGTACCACATACCACAGTGCCGGACATGGTGGCTCACACCTGTAACCCCAGCACTCGGGAGGCAGAGGCAGGAGGATTGCTGAGTTCCAGGCTTGCCTGGGCTACATAGTGAGCTCAGGGCCATCCTGAACTTCAAAGCAAGACCCTGTCTCAAAAAAAGATAACTTGCAGAAAAGATATTTGCCAATCGTCTCCATCAAAGGATTAGTAACCCGGAATAAAGAACTGCAACTCAACAATAGCAATGACAAAAGCTAAATAAAACCACCCAACTTAAAAGCTGGTACAGGACTTAAGTAGACATTTTTCCAAAGATATACATGTGACAGATACTCAACACTGTCAGTCATCAGGAAAATCAAACCCATGAGGAGACCGTTTGACATCCACTAGAAAGGCTATGATTTAGAAAAAAAAAACAAACATATGAAAAATAATAAATATTACGGAGGGTGTGAAAAAACTGAAAATTTTGTGCTCTGTTGACTAGAATGTAAAATCTGCAGAAAACTGGCAGTTTCACAAAAAGTTAAACAAGGAATTAACCGATAACATAGCAATTCTGGTCCTAGGTAAACTCCTGGAGAACTATTAAAATAAAAGTGATATCCACAAGGTAATATTGTTCACACATAAAATGAGTGAGGTTCTGACATGTTATAACACAGATGAACCTTGGAAACACGCTAAGTGAAATCAAGCCAGATAAAAAAGCACAAATGTTATGATTCTAGTATATGAAATACCTAGAACTTGGCAAACTCAGAGACAGAAAACAAAAGAAATTACCGAGGGCTGATAAAGCAGAACGTAGGAAGTTATTGCTTAAGAGGCAAAGAATTAGTTTGGGATGGTAAGCGTTCTGCAAACAGACAGTGGTAATACAATATTGTATACATATTTAATGCCAATGAACTGAATATTAACACATGGTTAATATGGAGAATTTTATGTTACATGTATCTAACACAGTAAAAAAAAACTCAACACAATAAAAAATAATAAAAATGAGCACAGGTGCTTTCTTGAGAGACACTGTTAGTAGGATGATGGCACAGTAAGCCTTCCTATGGAAAGGTCATGGAAGATGAAGAATTCATGGGGAAAAAATAAAAATAAAAACATAAAATTATGATAGTATTTTGAACTCATATTAAAAATGAAGTAGCTATTTCATAATAACTGAGTCACCACAATCACGCTGCAGTATCTGTGAGCAGCCACACAGGATCACACCTCGCCCATCAGTCTCGTTTGTGAAAAGAATACAGCCACTTTTCCAATGGCCTCCCAACTGAAGTTAGTAAAAAACGAGGCTGCGGGTATCCCTTGTATAGCAGAGCCAAGCAATCCAGAGAGGAATCCATTTTCCTAAGTTTATTCTCTTTGCTTAGAAACTAGTGGCACAAAGAACTGTGCTCTATTTTTAGAGGTCAGTACCTTGTTGGCACATATTAAATAGTGATTTGAGACAGGCTGACATCTGGAGTTAGTATAATTACCAAATTACTTCACTTACTGGAGGCAAAGGAATGACTTTTCCACCTTACAATATACAGAATTTCTTCTCTGGTTTAACAGCACCAAAGTGCTATTCACAGGATTAAAAAATGAACAAATCATTTGCCTCCATCTCCAGGAGACAAACATCTGGTTTGAGAAGTAAACAAAAAGTTATTTATACTCAAAAGACCACTTGGATGGAAATAAATAGTTCTGATTGACTGAAATGGGTCTGGAGGGGGTGTAATTTATTACAGGCCACTTAGCAGCTGTAACAACTGCTTTTCAAAAACCGACATTGATTCATGAAAATGAACGGAAGGACTCTCTTTGCAGCATAAACCCTCACTGCCTCAGGCAAGTGCTGATAGAAATGTAGTTCAAGGCGTGGCAGGAGCTGGTATGTGGGAGCAAGCAATTAGCCCCTTATTTAACCCAATCTATCGCTCATCAGAAAAGTGCTTAACACTGGAGTTAGACCCAGACAGGCTGACAAGGAACATGCCACTTAACTGTCCCCTCCAGCAATTACACTCTCTCAGCCCAAGAGTGTGTCAAATTAAAACAACTACACATCGACTTTTCGCTTCTGTAAACATTAAGGGGTGATTGACAACATCAGGCTGCAGACTGCCATTATTACCTGCTCCTCTGTGTCTTCACTTAGCTGGGACAGTGTGGTTGCTTAGCAAATTCCCACAGGATGCCAAAGGCTATCAGGCTGGGCCACGGGAGTTCAGCTAAAAAGCTTGGGCCCTACCTTACATACGAGCAGCTCCGTAAGACTCTTAAAAACTGGGCTTTTAAAGAATTTAACAATTGCCACTTTCAAACAGAAAAACCCTAGTCAGTTCCAATGAGAAAAATGGAAAATCAGCCAGTCTGTAACCTGTGTGAGTCTCACTATTCTACTCTAAATTCTGATTTTTGAAGGATTCCCTTCTATCGTTATCTTATTCTTCTTTATCTCAGAACTGAGTTATGGTCAAGTTGGCTGGCAGAGAGAAGTGAACAAAAGTAAAGGATAACAAAGGAAGAAAGTAGAGATGGACTGAGTGAGTCAACAGCTGTCGACCTATCAGGGGAGTGCTGTGAATTCAACAACCTCTGATGCTTTCTAATGCATACAGGAAAAGGCCACACCAAGTGTCAAGTGTCAAACTCTATCCCTTTGCCGCTTTTCTTTTTCAGTGCCAAGACTATTCAGTGGGAGAAGAGGACAGTTCAGCCCACAAATGATGGTGGGAAAACCAGAGACCCACACGCAGAAGAATGAAGCTGGACTCTTACCTAACACCATGAACAAATACTACATACAATGCTAGTCAAAATGGATCAAAGACTTGGGTTGGTTTCTGTTTGTTTTGCTGGAAATTGAACCCAGGGTTTTGCACGATTCCAGCCCAGTGCTCTACCACGGAGTTTCATCCCAGCTTCAAGATCTCGATTAAATGGAAGAACTAAAACTACAAAATTCTTAAAAGACAACAAAGAAAAATGTTACATTACTTCTTGAATGCAATACCAATTGCACAGGTCACAGATGAAAAGTAAGCCAACTGGACTTTATCAAGATTAAACTTTTTTTTTTTTGAGACAGGGTCTGGCTTTGTAGTTCAGGCTGGCTCTGAGCTCACTATGTAGCCTAGGCAAGCTTCGAACTCAGTAATCCTCCTGTCTCTGCCTCCCGAGTGCTGGGATGACAGGTATGAGCCACCATGCCCGGCACTGTGGTATGTGGTGCTGATTGCTGGTGGGTGTGAGTTGCCACTCCCAGCATTGTACGTGGTTACCGGGGATCGAACTCAGGGCCTTGCGCTTGCGAGGCAGGCGCCGGAACCACTGAGCTAACCATCCGGCCGAGATTAAACATTTTAAAGGATACAGATCAACAGAATGAAAAGGTGGGCTGGAGACGTATCTCAGTGGTAGAGCGCGCTCACCCGGCATGTACAAAGTCTTGGGTTTGATCTCCCATGCTATCAATAGAAAATAGGACAGAGTGTGAAAGGCAACCCACAGAATAGGACAAAATACAAACCAATCATGAATGCCACTTTCTAAGTAAGTCTTGGTTTCAATCTCTGCAACCTCAGCCAAGTCCCCAAAGCTCACATGCTGCCCCAGGGCTGGAAGGCAAGTGTTGCGTGCACAGGAAGTACTGTCATTCCCTAACTGAGATCAACCCAACTTGATGTTTGTTACTCACCTCCATCTATTTTTACAGACAGATGTGTATCACAGATTAGCTCCCAAGATCAGGAAGTGTCAGAGAAAAAAACCTCTCTCTACCTAATAAAATTCTTATTTGGATTAAACAAAATGACCTGTATCAAAGTGCTTCATAGAGTAAGGTTAAGATTGTTTTCTGGGGCTGGAGGGTTAGCTCAGTGGTTCCGGCTCCTGCCTCACAAATGCAAGGTCCTGAGTTCGATCCCCGGTAACCACATATAATGCTGGGCGTGGAGACACGCCCACCAACAATCAACACCGCATACCACAGTGCCGGATGTGGTGGCTCACGCCTGTCATCCCAGCACTCGGGAGGCAGAGACAGGAGGATTGCTGAGTTCGCGACGGCTTGCCTGGGCGCCATAGTGAGCTCAGGGCCAGCCTGAACTATAAAGCGAGACCCTGTCTCAAAAACCAAAAAAAAAAAAAAAAAAAGATTGTTTTCTGTATCTGGCAGATGTGTCTTGGACACCAGCTAGCTCATAAACTGGATAGCTGAAAACTGTACTGCTCTGTCACACCCCGGTGGATGGAGGCCTTAATTCCCTGGCATCTCCGCCAGGCAAGTGACAGATTCTCATCTACAGCAAAGAAAGCGTCCTAGAAGCTGCTGGGGTTGGGAGGGAGAGAAAAATTAGAAGTAACTGATAATGAATTCAGAAAGTCTTTCTGAGACAATGGAAATAGAACTGCAGCAAAACTTTGTCAATATACTAAAAAACCACTGAAGCGGACACTGTGAAAAGGGTGCATTTTATGGTATATGAACTATATCTCAATACAGCTGTTACAAACACAGAAATAAAGCTCCTTCCCACCTCCATAGCTTTGAAAGTAAACAGGAAGCACGCCTGAGGCTGTGTACTTGGAGCGTTTATCCACAGGATTTCTATAATCTTCGTGGTTTCTGTAGCTAGAAAAGGAAACCTTCCCATAGCTTGTGGAAAAGAACTCAAACAGGACTTGAGTACCATCAAAACAGCTGGCCTCAGCCCTACTCCATGCCACACCCCACTGAGGCTCCGAAGTAAGGCTGTTCTGTGGGCAGGAGGGAAGGGAAGCCATGCCATGCGTAGTTGCAGAGTCTAGCATTGGCCCCAAGTACACCGCAAGCACTCATGAGTTTATTAGAGTAAGTCCCCATCTTACAAACATTTGAGTTGCAAACTTTCAGATACAAACCAACTCTGCATCTATGAACATTCATAGATGCAAGCACATCACAGAGGTAGCGCACATGTCTGCTGAACACTGCCACACTTGTGCTCCATGCTTACTGTCTGGTGGGATGACGTACAGTCAGTCGTACGGCACTCAGTCAGACCAGGATGTGTGTCTGGGGCGTTACCCTAGACTCTGGAGGTATAAATGGGGTGCAGACCCTGGATTCAGTGTACAGCCAGGTGTGTAAAGATCACAAAATGATTCTTGTAACAACCCTGCAACACTTAATGGAGAATTTAAAAATGGATGTGTTAAGCAGCAAATCATGGGACTGCAGGGCCTGCTCTTATCTCTGAATATTATTGTTTTTATGGAACTCATTTTTAATGTCATGGCTTTGAGGGTGAATGTAAATAAATGTGATCATGCAATAAGTTCCATGTGCTCTTTTGCAGATTATAAACTAAAATACCATCAATCTCTCATTTGAAGCAGCATCTTTCAAAACGACAGAGGCAGCCCTAGGATTGTTACCCACTAAAAAAGTAAATTAGCAAGTGACTTCGGAGAGCTGGCAAATGCCAGTGCTCGGCAGGACAGGTGAGGTGCCGGCAGTGGGTGGAATCGCTCCCGTGGGTTGCTTCTCTTTGCCCTCACATCAAAGGGATCACTCTGATATACAATAGCAATCCCAGGAAAGAGCTCCTTGTTTTTGAAAAAAAAAAAAAAAAAAAAGATGGTAAACATGATTGCTTTACACACGGTGACATCAAACCTACTTCCACCATGAAATAACCATCTGGTCTAGTTCCCTCCAAAGATTCCATTTACGCCAATTTCGATGAACAACAGTTGGAAGGTACATAAAACTGGTCACCATTCCTTATACCAGAAGCCCATTTGGAACCTGACCTCAGTATATACTGTATACCCTGTGTATATGTGCACAATGGGAAGTATATGCCTATATATAAATATAAATACATATAAAGCTAACTTTCAGTGTTCAGAAAACAAAAGCTATCCCCATATAACAGCCAAATTCTGACATAACTCAATTTGGACACCTCATCTGGTGTGCACTGCACTCATTCCTAGTGTAAACCCCACCGCGCCGGGCAATGATATACTGTAATGTCACATCGCAATCTGGATTTACTATAAAGGGCCGCTGACGAGCTTCAGAGCAGTAAACATTGCAGCGAGGTGTATTTCACACTGAGCTGGTTTTTATGAAGAACACTTCACCGCCCAGGCACGGCACCTGGATGATGAATGGTGAAAGATGCATGACAAGCTTCATCATTGTTTGTAAATCTTAACTGTTCCTGCTCACTAACTCTGGAGGCAATTTTCAAAGACAGCGGCCGACAGAAGGACAGCACAGCTCTCCTGAAGGTTATTCAAGTTGTACTTGGCCTGGGCTGTGCCTCTGAAGAGCCAGGCCGGAAAATAAACTCCTGACTTTCTTGACACTGGGCCCAAAGGGAAGCACTGAGCCCCAGAGAAATTCAGGTGAAGAAATCTTTCACGGAGGAGGCTGACGCCCTCACCCCAGCAGCTGCTGTCCTATCCACGCGGGGCCTGGGAAAGCTGGCTCCCCAGGAGGGTCAGGTAAGAGCGCTCGCTCAGTGACAGCGCAAGCAAACTTGACGATGAGTAACGCGCCCACCCAGCTGCCCTGTGACTGCTCTGAAAGAGTAAGCTCACCACGGAAAAGGCCGTCACATAGTCACGTCCAGACTAGGCAGAGTAAAGCGATCATCCTTCTAAAAGATCATCTGGGAGGGAACCGGCAGATCTTTTATCGACACCAATTTAGGTAACAAAACAAACAGTGCGTGTGACCACTTAACCAGCTTATGATGTCACAAAGACAGAAAAGAGTGTATTTAAAATAGCTGACGGAATTTTTGTTTGTACTTGCAAGTTCAAAGCTAATAACTGGTTGTCTAATCTCACAACACCTGCCTGCTTCAGACATGAACGCTTGGACTTGACTCTCTTGTTAAAGAAAAAGAAAATTCAAATATAAGCACAAAATTTTCAGCGTTTTTACTGTGCTCAAGTCATGTGTCAAGAGAGATGCCACACCTGGTGAGCTGCTGGCTGCTTTTGAGCGTTCTATCGGCACGCTAGAGGAAGATATTCCTAGACTGGACGTTTCTGCACGACGCCTGTGCTATGGGACCAGGTCTTGGTGTTTTATCACTGTAGAAAAGTACCTCTGCAACCATGTTTTTAGTCCAGCAGATGGAACATGTCCAAGTGCACTCTTGATCCCCATCACAGGCATCGTTTTCTGGAAATACATCAAACACAAGAGCGCCAGACTACGGACCAAGAAGCACTGAACAAATTACATCATCCCCATGCCTCAGGCCTTTTACCTGACCCTCTTCCAGCCGCCAACCATTTTCTCTATGCCTCAATGTCTTTATCTCTAACAGAGAAAATATTATGGGACTTAAGTATCCATAAAGTGCACCAGAAGAGCTAAACAGGTTTTTGTAAGTGGAAGGAAAGGAAAGCAGGGAAAGAAGAGGAAAACAAAGGATATGTAGCAGACAAACGCAGGAAAAGTGAGTCTCAGGTGTGCATTCTTAAACTCCTCCTCTTCATCTACAATCAGATATAGGTAAATAAGTTAAGACCTTAAAATTCAAATTTTCTAAAGGACCAGTGTTTCTACATGATGCTTGTAGTCTGGCGGTAGCACCCACATTCATGCTGGCGTCAGATGTATTGTGCTGAGTGCTTTGCCGGAATGCCTAATGCCAGGTCAGTGAGGTACAAGCAGAAAAACAAACCCCAACAGGTGGTTTCTTATTCATCCCTGATACGAGGAGCCATCCAGGAGCGCTCTGAGAACGTGGCATAACTGCTGGCACGCGGAGAGCGATACAAAGCTGGCCCTCCGGGGAAACCACTGCCCCTGGAGTTCTTGCTCCAGCAGCTGAACCTTTTCCTCATGGGAACGAGTCTGGCCTCCTCGAGCACACTTCTGGGGACCCTTCTATCTCTAGATGACAGTCTGGAGGTGGCCTTATCAAATAACGGCACCTTACACAGAGGACACGTTAGGGACCCACCAGTTAGTTCTCAATCTTGCCTGTAATTAGACTTGCAGGGTGCTCTTCTCATGGAGAAAGGAAAAAATTGGAAGAAAGGACAGGACTCAGCTTGTTCACATCAAACAGCACCTGACTCGCTTCTACGGTACCCTTACACACTGCCCCTCTTTGGTTGTTTTTCTTTGCATTCTCTGAAAATAGCAGTGTGCTTCACTCAGTAAATATAGATGATATTTTTAAGTAACTGTTTAAAGCTGCTATTCTCAGTATTTAACTACATGCTTAAAATCAGTATGCTCTACCTTCCTCATTTAGCAGGCTACGGTGTCGTAACAAATTTCAAGAATCACAACACACATATGCTTAGTTGTGTCACAGTCCCTGTGAAACTTAAACTCAGCCCTCCTGAATGCTAGTCAACATGGTAGGACCCACTGCGAGGCCCGCGCTGAAACAGGAAGGTGCGTAAGAGCTGGTGATGGCTCTTCATGTGAGAACAGTTGTGCTGACAGAAGAGAATTCCCTTTACAGAATTCTTCACGCAACCCATATACAGAATTCTTCACGCGATCCATACACAAAAATAAAGCTGTTACTGTTTTCATCTCTCCAGAAAAGGACACCGAAGCTGTAAGACACCATATGAACACCTTGCTGTTTGGCCCACAGCTGGGAACCCGAGCCAGATGTCTTCCCTGGAGTGGGGCGGGCTCCCGTCCACGTACTGGCCTCCACGGTTCATGCCACTGAACGCTCCACTTACCTCTCTGTTCAGAGCAAAGGCTGAGAATAAAAAGGTCACATAAGGAAAATAGATTTACAAGCCCAGTGCTCTTTTCTTTGAAATTTAGCAAATGATAAGTCATTTCCTAAAGTGCCAAGTCTAAATTATATTCAACATCTTTTAAGTGTTGCATAAAAGGCATTCAGCTTTCTCTACGGCAAGGCAAGGCAGGGATCAGTGGGTTTCTGTCCCACAGACCTGCCATGCAACCCACAGCAGAACACATGCCACAAAAGCAGCTTCAGATGCCTGGGCCCACTCCCCCTTCTGCTTGAGCCAGACTCTAGAATCCTTCTGAAACACCTTTCTCTCTCCTAAGAGCTGCCCACAACCCCAGCCACGCCCTGGTAGGAATGATGGAGCGCCATTCCCACAAGTGCCTTTGTGATTTACTGGCCTCCTTTATAAACAGAACACCTTTCCGGCCTCATAACCACCGTGTGACTTCCACAGACCCAGTATCTTCACCCTCGTGACCGACGAGGAAACTGAGGCACTGCAGTTAAGTGTCACTCAGCCACTCCTCACAGGACTGGTGGTTCTGCAGGAAAGTGGAGGATGCTGCTAACTGTAACCCTGAAACCTCACTGTTCTCATCTGCAATAGGGAGAGATCACAGGGTGGTAGTAACTAAGTCCATGCACTGGAGGGACAGCTTCACCGTCCTGCATGGGGTCATGACAATTGAGAGAGAGCACACGGTCTCAGTAAAAGAAAACACTTGTAATTCATTGGCCTTCAGCAACTGTTATGCTAAGGATCCACCAAGTAGTGTTGGGGAGCACACAGGCCTCTGTAAACTGCTCCCAAGTTACAGAAAGAACACGAAGCTTCCACCATGACTTGGCCCAAGGGTTTTGGGTAACGGTGCAGGCACTCCATCTTGCTTTGTGGAACTATTGACACCCCCTGTACACTAAAGGAAGCATCTGTGGACACTTTGAGACCCGAAAGAACCGGAATGTCTGTTTCTTTCTCCTGGAAAGACCCAGGTTGGATGTGAAGAAAGGGTGGGGCTACACAGGAGCCTGTCCTTTCCACCAGTGGGCAAAGTCAAAGAAGCTGAAGACAGGAGGCGCTATTCCTCACATCTACTGGAATCATTAAATGAAGTATGTTCATCTTCACTACACTGTGCCTAAGCTGCTGTGCTGTGTACCTGAGGCACTGAGTACTTGACTAGTCCAACACATAGGAACAGGTGCATTTACAGATGTGAAAGGTCATCTACTTGCAGACAGGTGCACACCAACTATTAAAACAGAGGCGTTGCTGTGAGGCCTGTATCTTTGCTTACTGTTAAGAGTTCCTGTCTAGAAGTCACCAAGAGCTCCATGCACTCACAAACAGGACCGCCTGATAGAGGGTGGGTCTCGTCCTGTCCACCATGACATAAGCAGCTTCCCTCTGCTGCATCGTTCTGCCAGGCTGTCCTGCCTTGGAGCCAGCAGACTACAGACTGAAAACATGAGCCAAAGTAAACCTCTCCTCTTTTAGGCTGCTGGTGCTGGGTGTTGTGTCTCAGCGATGAGAAAAGTGATGAGATACCAGATGCGGAGGCATCATTTCAGGATGTTCCCAGCACCACTTCTGGAACAGCTTCCGCCTGTTACCACGAACGGGTCCTGCTTTCACACGAGCCAGTCCTCCACTTGGGAGCAGCAGGGATTTTTCAGACTCTCTGCGGGAACCATCCTAAGTTCTGTTTTAATTTTCCTTCAAGTTTCAAATCCAGCTTTATCATGGACTGAGCAGCTTCTGCCTACCACGCTACTCCACGGTGCCATTTCTTCCTTGGAGCCAGCCAAGCACAGGCTGAAACCATAGCCCAAAATAAATGCTTCCTCCTTGAAGTTGGGTATGAAGCCACTCTGCCCTGGCAGTAGGAAGCTGACTGATATGTCACCATCGCCATGGCACCTGTGACACAAGAGCTCACCGGAAGTAATGGATCATGGACTCAACCTTGAAAACTGTGAGCCCAATAAACCTTCTAACTTTATACGTTAATTATCTCCTATTTTGTTATAGTGATGAAAAACTGAGCAACGTACACCCCTAGGTATACAACTAGAAATGAATTTCATACCAGTGCTAGTCACAACTGAGAAAAGATGAAAATCCAAATAT
The DNA here is from genome assembly GCA_004025085.1 of Thryonomys swinderianus. NCBI lineage: Eukaryota > Metazoa > Chordata > Mammalia > Rodentia > Thryonomyidae > Thryonomys > Thryonomys swinderianus. The sequence goes on from PVIC010032179.1 coordinate 16,708, forward strand.
CCATTAACTGATGAACAGGTAAACAAAACGTAGTACAACCATACTGTATAAAATATTCAGCCACAGAAAGAAAGAAAGCACTGATCTATTCCACAGTGTAGATGAATCATGAAAATATTACCCTAAGAAAAAGCCAGACACAAAAGGCTACAAATTATATAATTTCATTTACAGAAATATCAAGAATGAGCAAACTAAACCCAGAACGCGCATTGGTGGTTACCAAGGGCTTAGAAAGAGAATGAGGCCTGACTGTTTAATGGGTTGGGGTTTTCTTTTACAACCTGACAAAGCTGATAGTTGCACAATATTTTGTACCAAATCCCACTAAATCGGATACTTTCAAATGGTTAGTGAATGTTTTATGTTAGGTGAATTTTACCTCAACAAAAGTGAATTACTAGAAAAATTAAAGACACTAAACACAACTTTATTAGTCTCAATGGACAAAAAATTAATCTGGCAAACAGCTTCTATTTATCTTCATTTTCTTTCTTTCTTTTTTTTTTTTTTTTGGTAGTACCAGGCCTTGGGCCTTTTGGCTTCCAAGGTAGGTGTGGTACCACTTGAGCTAAGTCCCCAGCACTTTAGTTTCTTTCTTATCCCTGCTCTTATACAGGTCACAACCATTTTCAGACCCACATCAGTCTATAGCAGGAGATCAATATTCTACTTGCCACCCGTCTTGCTCACTCCAAGGTACTGCTATCCCAAATGTGGCCTCACAACACACCTGTGCCATCAAATTCCCCCTCTACCGGATCGCCACCACCAGCACTGATGCCTACAGAGCATCTCCCTTACTTAAAAACCCCTTTTTCAACTCAGCTCCCTTCTAGTTACCGCCTCACCTCACTCCTTCCCGTACGCCAAGACTCCCAGAAGAGCTGTCTACGCTCACTGCCCCAATTCTTTTCGCTTGTATGCTCCGAATACACAGTCAGACTTTGTATTCCACCTCCCCACTAAGGTAGCCACTTACCAAGGGCTTCTGTCGTTTCTACCAGGCAACAGATGATGATCGGTCCAAGTGCTCACCAGTCTACATTCTTTGGCTCTGTTCACTGAAGTATTTTCTTTTCTTGGCTTTCAAACCATACATTTCATTTCTTTAGGTGATTTTACCCCATGTACTTCAAATAACATCTGTTCTCAAATTTTCATTTTTAGCAAGAATATTTATCCTCCACTTCAGACTTCATACAACAAACTCCTACTTGACAACCAACTCGAATGACTAATGAACATCTCAAATCTAAAATGTTAATCTAATTGCTACCACCTATTTTTCCTCATGGCCATCTTTGCCTTAACAAATGGATACTGCCATCTTCTACTTGGTCAGGTCAAAATTGATGGCATAATTCTAATTCGTTTCTTTCTGTTGTTCCCAAATCCATCAGCCAATCTTCTTGGATCTATCTCTGCAATATATCAGAATTCAACCACCTGTCACTATCGCTATACTCCTAGGCTGGCTACATCTTTTGCCCAAATTTCTGTAAGAGCCTTTTTACCCACTTATCTGTTTCTACCTCTGTGTACCTATAGCACATATAGCAATCAGAGAGATTTTTAAAAACTGGCAGACATATCATCCTTTATTCAAAACCCTTAAATGGTTTTTCACCTTATTTGAAGTATGAGCCATTGTCTTTGCATTGGCTTCAATGATGTCTTACTTTTCTCTCATTGTTGAAACAATGTATCTGACACCCAAAGTTTAAGGGCTTATTTAGCTCAGTTTGCAGAGGCTTCAGTCCACAGTTGGCTGGTTCCAAGGCAGAGTGGCACATGGCAGAGGGGCAGCAGTTCATGGCAAGTCAAAGGTATCAAAAGCAACAAGGGGATCGTAACAGAGTCTTTCTGCCCCTTTTATCTTATCCAGACTATGTGGATGAGGGAGGTCCCAAACCAATCATTGGACTGATCTATTAATCACACACTCTAGATTCAGCCACCTTTGAAAAAGCCCTATGACTACATGGGGCTTCAGCAGGACACATAACAAGTGGGATTGAGCCAAATACGTCTCTCATCTATTGACACTTCAGGATATAAAAAGTCAGAGTGGCTCTGGTGTTTTAAACAAAGAAAAACATCAAATAGTAGATACATGGCAAAAGAAAAACTTCTCGAGGTTCTTTGCTCCTCAACATTCTGTTTTCATTCTGGGATTTTCAGCAAGACAAGATGAAAACATTAAACTTGGGACTCATTTCTTTGGATGTTAAACTTACCTTTAAAGAAACTGAAGAAACATAAATTTATTACATTTATTTGGGTGGTAATGGGGATAGAACTCAGAACCTTGCCCTTGTGAGGAAAGTGCTGGAACCGCTGAGCTACACTCCTGGCCCATAAATTACTAAATTTAAAGAGAACATTAAACCTATTTAAAACACTGTTCTTCAAATCATTTTGAAGTTCCCATTTATAATAATTGATTCCCTATAAATTATAACTTATTTATTAAAGCAACCCACCAAAGGAACTCGACTTACCTTTGATAGTATCATTAAATACAACTGTCAGCCAGCCTTTGCCAGTTTCTCACATTAGATGTATTAATGGCCCTATTCCAACATGCCACATTCTGCCTGCTGCTCAATCCTACTTACTTAAAAGGCTTACCTTGCTCAAAAAGGCTCTACATTTTGTCAAATGCTGACGACGAGACACAGATTCTAGATCCCCAAAGATAACTGTGAGTCACCTGTTCCAACTACCATTTTCTCTCCTGTTTTATCCATTTGCTTTGTAAAAAACGTCACGCCCACAGAACACATTTAAAGTCATAAAGCTATATTTTAAAATATTCGCTAGAATTTGGATTCTCTATTAATTTTCTTCTCCATAACAATTCCAAAGTAAACAGAGTATTCCTGAGATTTCACTGTAGTTTGTCCTGGCTAGAGCCTTCATTTCCGCAGCTTGGGCTCCTGATTAATTGTTAGCGAGTTAGAGGCTACCAGGAACTAACCCTGCAGTCTCCTCACACCAACACTACCAATCATACACACTTCTAGAAAGGTAAGAAATTTTAGTAATGTTTCCCTATGAACACTGGTACCACTGGCCTTTCTCTTGGGCTGTAATCTCTCCTTCTGAGTCACTTCCTTGATGCCATAAATTCAAACACCTACTGCTCTTCTCTAAATTCATTCCTCTCGGCCCTAATAAACTGCTCCTTACAGTTTTGCTTACTGCCCTGCTCTAAATTTATACGTTTGTCTCAAGCGAAACAGTACTTCTAAAAATATTCTGCTATTCCTGAAGAAGCTTCAATAATTTTTTTCCTACAAATAAGATTTAATTCTTAATTTTCTATATGAACAAACATTTCTTGAACTGTTTTATCTCCAAATTGTGCACTGGTTGCATCAGACAACAATTTTTTCCTTACAGGTCCAGCTCACGTAAAATGTACTAAATCTATTCATTCATTCACTCAACCAACAAATAGCAAATGGTCATCATAGCAGATAAAAATGTATGAGACGTGTCCTCTGTCCTCAAGGATTTTATAACCCTTACATACAGAATAGAAGATAGTACAAAAGAAGTGTTACATAGGTACACAGCACTCAGATGACTGTAAGAGGTGTGCTTGTCCACCCCTGGCAGTGATTAATAAAAGGAAAAGGGCAATCAGCATTGTGTTATAAGTTTCTACAGCTCAGACTCTTTAGAGAGTGACTTCACAACAACGCCTTGATTCTGAACAATAACAAATCTTAAGACACTGGGCAAGTTGTGCTTTTTTTACTATACTAATATAATGACTTCCACTGATATAGAAATATAGGTCCTGGAAACGAATCAGCTCTCCATAGAATCAAATTCTTTAGAGAACAAACTTATTTAGTACGTGATGAGCTCTGGTAGATCGCTGTCTTTTCTAAGTCACCTACTTCACTACCCTGATTCCCACCTGCGGCCTCAACTATGTTTGCTTCTCACTTTCTTAAATAAAAAGATGATGCATCAATATGAAGAAACTAAAAATAGCACCTGAACACACAGAAGTCAAAAAAGATCTGCCTATCACCACAGCACAAATGTTGGGGAGAAGGTTAAAACTGAAGTTGAGAAATTGTGTGTTTCAAAGTGCTTCACTTCATTAAACATTCTTTTTTTTTTTTTTT
>PVIC010032180.1:0-20866 GCA_004025085.1 Thryonomys swinderianus
AGCTAGACAAAGGCTGGGGCAAGTACATCTTGCTCAGTTCAGATGGTGACTCCTGGACAAAATCTCAAAAGCATTTCACCTTGTTGTTAATGTAAAATCCAGAATGAATAAACGACTGGAGAGAGTAAACCAAAAATAAATGAATAACAGTGGCAATGTAATATAATGAAATAAGTTGAATTGGTAGTTTTAGAGAGAGTGAAGTTAATTATTCCCAGGTGGACTTGTTTGGGGGTTTTGTTTTCTTCAGGCTTTATCTGACAGAGATCAGCAGGCCAGAGGGAGTCCTATTGTGAGGCAGCTCTCTAATCAAGAGTCTGTGGGCCTTTTTCCAGGCTATCTGTGAACATGGGAAAGTATTGCTCAACCTATGGCTGCCACCTCTGGGCCACTTCCATGGCTTCAGAGAGCATGGGATTTGCTCCACTAAGATCTTTAGCATTGCCTGGAATAAGGCTGAGAAGGGTATGGTTTCTGGATCTGCCTCAGGGACCCACGAGGATGTGAACAATGAAGGAAACAGCCTGGGAGTAAGACTTTGGCTTTGTGTTAACGTTGAGAGTATGCGTTTTCGTCACACCATCCGCTTTCCCCATCAATCTCAGTTTGGAAGGGAATTGTTCTTAAGTAGGGTTCATTTTTGAGGATCTACTCTTGTCTTTGTCTCAGGAAACTTCCCCGCTGGACATTCTCACCTCATGCTGTTTCCTACAACCTAATGAATCTACCCTGAGCAGACAATATGGAGTTAGAAGGGCACCCATGGGTTACCACTCTACCTGTGCACCACTGTACAAATAAAAATTGTAAAAGAATTTCAAAATGCTGAACTTCCATTCATCAGATAATTATTTTAATATACTTACTTTTCATAATTTACAGCCAGAAACCAAAAAAAATTGTCAAAACAAACACGCGAATCTATGACATCTATGACATAAAGCATGCCTTAGCAGATGTGGCATCCTTGCGTAATTAACAGCTTTCACAGCCAAACCCAGCAGCCTCACATCAGACCCCACTGACTCACAGCTGAGCAAACACAGACTTCAGATGGGGGATGTGAATGACCCAAGGTCTCCTTGCCTGCTGCTCTGGTACTTTTCCACCATGAGCACTAGTTTTCTGGCAACTCTCTCCCAAGACCACCAAGTTAAGCCCATACAAATCACATTTCTACAACTCCCTAGAACACAAGTCTCACCTTCCAAGTGAAGCTCTTGCTTGCCAACTTTGACACATCTTGTAACAATAACTCCTGTGAGTTACATTTTATATGATGTGAGACAGGTGTGCAACTGTTGAATACATGTCTCAAGAGAGCTTATTAAAACAGCTAAGCCAATTAACTCTCCTAGAAACATGTAACCTTTTCCAGGAAAATGTATCTGAGGCACAGAAGCTTGTGGGAGCATGTGCTTGGGGGAGCATGGCCTCTGATCACAGAGATCCTTTCCCTGGGGTTAGCACAGCCTATGGGGCAAGGAGACCTATGGTGGTGGCCCTTCTCTGATGTAGGGAGGGGAGAAGTAGGCCAATGAGAACGCAGGCTGCCCCTGACACTTGGCCTTGTATTCAGGGTTGAGAACAAGTTGGGGAAGACAAATTACATGAGAAGTAGCTCATCCATTAAAGCTCTTTCAGAAAACTCAACTGAAAATGACATATTGAGCACAGAGAATGACTAACAGGAAGTCAAGATCAGAGGGAAATCATGCCCTTACTGATGCCTAGTTTCTGCTTAATGAGGCCAAAGATAAGGTTTTTGTCTTAGCATTTGCTAGTTAGTGTTAGATCAGAAAAATCCTCTGGCCTATGCTTGGGAGCTACACTCCTCTCTAGTAGGACCATGTGAGGAAGGGATGACTACTCCTGAAATTATGGCTCCTAGATCCCTTTAACGTAGCAGCTAGAAATACTATCGTTGTGTGAAGCATATGGTGCAGTATCTCAGTCCTGGGAACAACGACTGTGCTCCACACAAAGGGAACATCTTCATTTTTTTGTACCACACAGTATTTTGACCAAAATCTTCTCTTCAGAGGTAATTTCCTGCTATTTGGATAGGAGCACACTGTATCTACCCAAGATGCAAAAGGCCCACAAGCACTTTTCTGCAAAGATCATGGGCTGTTGGAACTCTAGCCCCTAGTGAAGGATTCCTTCCCATCCTTTCCTTTGAACATGGGCTCCTCACACAATCACTCTACCCCAATGTCTCATAAGGCTTCTTGGTCCCTCAGGCTTCTCAGTTGGTTCTGGGCGACTCCCAGGTACAGCAGAGACAATGAGTGAGTGCTGGGCTGTGCCCTGCAAAGCCACCTCTCTGCAGTCCTTGGATTTGTAGCCATGAAGCCAGCTCCACTGGACTAGCCAGTCTAGTGGCTGAGCAGCTCGGGTCAGCCCCGCCCCCCTGCATCCATCCTATGTATTGTTCACTTTCCCCTTTGGTCCTGACCCTGACCCTGGCACCAACCGGCTGGGCTTGTTCTCTTCTTCACACCCTGGCTCCTGCTGATCACTGACTCTTTCTGTCCGTCTCTTCTCTGGAAAGCCTGCTTCTTGCTTCTTCCTAGCCAGCCAGGTCCACCTTAGAATTCTCTTGTGCCTTAAGACAGTTCTTGCTTTTCACTCTTCAGTTTTGCTACATATGTACATTTGTGTTGTTGCAACCTTGCAGGTTTGGTTTGGGCTCAGTCACAGGACACATGCAAATGGACACAGGCCAATACCCCATTGTAGAACCTGAAGTCAGGGGATAGATTACAACTCTTACAAACGCACTCTAGTCAGATCTGGTTCATGTCTATTACCTTATTTAACATGCCCAATAAGCCTGAGAGCACACGTCATCATTCTTGTTTGACAGGCGATGAAACTGGAGCACAAAGCGTTTAAGTGACTCTCCCCAGGGCCTACAGCTAACAAGTGGCTAAAATGATGTAGAACCCGCATTCTGATTTTTTTTTTTTTTCAAATTTCTTTGCCCACAGTCCCCTAAGAGCTCCAATAAAGTGCTAGAAGCACAGTCACAGGAAAACCAGGAAGAGCAGTCAGGGAAGGGGCCAGCTCTCTGCATACGAAGGACTTGTGTAGGACAAAGTGCTATCATTCTCCTCTCACAGTGAAATTCCTGAGAAGGGCTCAGTTAGGTGCCGATGGCCACAGATTCAGTTAGCAAAGGCACAGCAGAGGCTCGGTGGTTCCACAGACTCGGTTAGCAAAGACACAGCAGAGGCTTGGTGGTCCCCTACCCAAGGACTATTCTTGCTTCAGGCGGTGTTTAGCACCAAATACCAATGCGGCATAGTCCATGGCAGGAGGCCCAACCTTGCAAAATGGGTTTGGTGCTTCTCTGAGCCACTAAAAGCCAGACTTTGGCACTCTCTTCTTCTGAGGATGGATACAGAGGTATCATCTTTGCCGGGACCCTGCCCTTCTGAACCCACTGCCCCTGGGGTGTCCTCTGGGGAGTTGGGCCCAGAAACCTAGAATGCTGGTGGCTGCCCAGGAACGCAAGGCCCTGGCCAGACTTGGAGAGAACTCCGGTCCCAGCACAGGGAAACCGGCATGGGGTTTGGAGTTAGAACCCCACAGATGACCATATTACTTTGTCCTTGCTTCCTGCTTGTGTGTTGTCTGAACCTCAGTTTCCTTAGGCTAGAAGAGCTGGAGAGGGAGGACGTAGAGAGGTGCCTTTTCCCTGGGGTCGTAGGAAGAACACTTGCAGGAAGAGGGGCCTTACCCAAGCACCCGAGCCGTGCCTGTTCCTGGGGAGACCGCCACGGGGGCGGTGGGGCTGCGTCACTGAGCGCAGGGGCTTCCCACATCCACGTCTCTCTGATCAGTTTGACCTTTTCGATGGAAATGAACCCCGACTCCACACAAGCTCAAGACCTGGAAAAGCAGCTGGAATGGCAAAAGCAGCCCCGGCATCCCTCCAGGATGTTTGATCTTGCAGCACAGAGACTTCCTCCTCCGGGTTCTATCACAGGCCTCAGTGGCCAAACTGGTTTCTCCAGTTAGTGAGGCGTCAAGGACTGTTGCAGTGGGATATGTACAGCAGGAGATACTGAGTCATTGGGCTTGGTTAACCCCCTTGATCACGTCAGAGGGTGCAGACGGTGTTGGAGAAGGAAACGAATGGCATACGCAGTGGAGAAGAAGAGGGCTCAGACAGCTGTGAGCCCGGGGTGGGGCTGGGAGGCGGGTGAGCCCCAGGCTCTCACAAGCTGGCCCAGTGAGGGTGGCACCGGGAGACCGACAACGTGCCCCCTTGTTCTGATTTCCCATCACCCCAAGGCCAGTTTCCGGTGTCCTTGACTGTGCTCTTACTCCTGTTCCTTTTTTCATTATGTTATCTACTCTCCCCTGCTTTCTTCCCTTCATTTCTATCTTTTCTCATGTGTCCCTTCACTTTTTCCTTCAACATTAAATCAAGTGTCATATTTTGTTTTCCACTGCTAAGGAGGCATTCTACTGATTTTAGGATAGGAAGTCACAATGCTGCAAGCAGATGTGCTGAAACCCCAGGCTGGTTTTCACTGCACCTGTCACCCTGGGACTCTATTGCTCTGTACCCAGCTGGCCACAGTATTAGGCTCTCGGTTTCTTGGTGACAGGGATATGGCACATTCAGTTGCTGTCCCACGTATCTGGAACATGGCCACAGAAGGAGGTACTATGAATATATCATGAACAGCAGAGCTAGCTGATCTCCAAGTTTCTTTTTTGGAGAAACCTTTTTACCCTTCCTCTCCAAACACATGGGCCCATGGCACAGGCTGGCAAGCTGAGGCAGGCGAATGCCGTTGGAAGCCTCCTGGAGGTGTTTTCCAATGCACATTAGGATATTTCTTAGTGTTGACCCATACAGGCCATGGTACTCACCCACAAATATGTAAGCCAATATGCAGTTGAATTAAAATATGCAGTTGAGAGAAAATTTGGAGGAAAATAATTTTATTAATGTACTAATGGAATTGAACCAGCTAGTTTTTATATATAGTAGTCCCTCCATATTTCTCTGTTCCATGACTTCCTAGAATACCAAAAGCTATGTTTAAATCCCTTCTATAGGGGGGGATTCTATTTTCTTATAACCTTTATAGATCTTCCTATGTATCTTAAATTATCTTTAGGTTACTTATAATACTTAGTACTACATAAATGCACATGTTCTCCGGGGTTAATTAGTAATCTTTAGAATGTTTAAAAGTATTTGAAACAAACTGAGTTGGCTTTCTTTCTATACGATCAATGCATCTTAGCTACAAAAACGTAATAGAAATATAAATGAACCAAAGATGCATGAACCTTTAGAATTCCTCCCAAAGGCCAACTGAGAGCTGACGTTGCCTCTTCTTCCCTTTAGTTTCTCCAGAGTCAGTGAAAAGCTACATCCACATAGTTCAGTAAGCTAGAGGCCAAGGGTCATGCCTGTCACTGCCCAGTCCCTTAACCCCGAACCTCATCCCTCACCAAGTCGCGCTCACTTGAATTCTTAAGTGTGTGTCCACTTTAGCCATTTCCCACCACCTCTGTTACCATAAATCATGCTCATCCCTTCCAAGGTTCGTGCACTTTCTTCCTGCCTAGCTAGCCCGCCCTTAATCATCCATCCTCATTCCATTCCATTCTCCACTTCACAACCGGAGTAGTTGTTTGAGTTGAAACATGCCATTGTCATTTCTTCCTTAAAACCTGACAATGTCTTCTCATTCCTCTCATGATAGGAAAATAATCTTTGGCTTAGCTCAGGGTGCCTGTCCTTCCTTCAGCCTCTCTGCTTCATCCATATCACATCCATCCTCCTCTCTAAGTTTCCCGAACTTTCCATGCTTCTCCTTATTCCGTAAAGAACCCTAACAGGCAGTGTTCTTCACGCTCGATGCTTCTTGCTGCCAACACCCCCATCTCCCACATTTCCTATGCTCTCAGTTGCTAACTCATGTCATATTCCAGGGAAATCTTTGACAGCCCTTTCAGATGAAGCCAGATCCCTTATTAGATGATGTCATAATTGTCTTTTCATCATTATACCTTCCATGACTGTGCTTTTTACATTTATTTGGGTAAATATCAGATTATCTCTTTCACTAGAGCACTCAGGGAAGAGACACATGGTGAGGAAGGTCTGTATCTGTTTTAGCTCATGGTTGTCTTTTGAGAGCCCATTCCACGGCCTTGAGTCATTCTCTTTAAAGAGGTTTTGTGAAGAAGTGGATTTGCCATGATTTGTGAAGATGGAAATTCATTCCTGGATTTCTCTTTAAGACTTTCTAATCAACATAATGGATGCAGCTGAGAAAGAAAGAAGCACTAGGAGCTCTTTTGGCTAAGATACCATCTTGCAGAAGGAGAGTGGATGTAGTGGGACAGCTATCTAAACTCCCAAAGCTGGAGGAACTACTCCTGCTGCCAGCACTTTAGACAGGCAACACTTCCCAATTTCTCTGCACCAGAAATGGTTGCTGCCTAGAAATACTGTAGGATAACTCTGAAGATCAGTTTTTTCCAAATGTGGGTTGGTAATCTTTTCCTGCTGACACAGGAAAACATCAGCGATACAGAGCTTACCAGAGTTACTGACAGAGGAAATACATGATGTAACATGATAGCAACCCAGAATCTTACAGAATTTTGACCCAGGCTTACCTGAGCCAGAAAATATTAATTAAAGGAGCTTCAGTTTCATTCAACACTTTGATAAGTTGTTAACACATTCACATAGTATAAAGTAAAATCAACCAGATAGCATATGTGTGTTACTACGTCAGAAATTAACTCTGCAGTCCTAATCTTGTTCTCTCTTGTATTACATGAATACAAACTGCAGGTGTAGTATGTGTGGGTATATTTTTCTGGAAAGGAGATTTAAAGGGTTTTTTTGTTTTTGTTTTGGTTTTGGTTTTTAGTTTATTTATTTATTTGCTTTTTGAGGAGCTAAAGGTTGAATTGAGGGCCTCGTCCATGTTACACAAGCACTCTACCACTGGGCCACACCTCCTAGCTCCAAAAATCTATAATTGCAATCAGTTCTCTAGGGAGTTTCTTCACATATAAGTGTTGGAACCAGCACATTATGAGCTAGTGCCTCTTTCAGTTCTAAAATTACATAAATCATAAAGTCTAATGCCAAATTGGTGACTTTAATTGGAAAATTTAGGGACAATCCAGATTTTTTTAATTTTCATTGTTAAATATCTGCCTCTAAATATTCCAGTTTTTAATCCAGATATTTGGTGTCCTGTGAATAGAGGCAATGGTGTAGGTGTAATTTGACTCACCTGCTTGCATGATGGATGATAAGCTCCTAATTTTTCCCATGTCTTAGATGAATCCATCTAAGATCAGTCTAAAGGAAGCCTCACCAAGGCAGGAGGGAGAAAGAATTCATAGACCCATAATTTCTAACCAATAGTCAATATGTGCCTCTTATCCAGATGAAATCTTCTAGATTATAACAACCGGTGTCCGAGGACAGCTGAACTGAAAATCACCTCTCAACTCCCCATTCAGTCCAGTTCTGGAAATGGAGGGAGAACCGGTGGTAATGTGTGTTTCTCTACTTAGAAGGTATCTCACTGGTCTAAATACTTGCATGGGACAGGAAGAGGTCAGAGAACAGCCCAGACCCACACCCAGCACCATTCCTGGGACACAGGAATGGTTTGTACTCCAGACTTCCTGGTTGGCTGTCGGAAGTTACTGCTATAAAATGGACAATAGGAGATTTAGAATTGGAATGTCAAGGAGTTTTAACCACAAATAATTAAATGGTGACTATTTTTTATTTTTTTTCTGGCATTTTATGAAAGGTGTAAGAATAAACTTCAGAAACCACTGCCACTATGTAAGGTTGTACTGTTGGTCCAAGAAGTTTAAATGCTTTCTATACAACATCTTAACATTCACACCAGTTCCCCAACTCTTTCTCAAGAAATCTTTTGCTGCTTTGGTTTCTCTCCATTATGAACATTGGAACTTCTTCTTTTGTACCTCAGTAAAATTCCTTTGACATCAAACTGGAGACCTTGACTGGAGGAATAACTTTAGTGAACAATGCATACTTATCTCTTATCCTTTGCAGAACAACATGGGGTCCCAGTCACTCAGTTTCTGGTTGATTTAGGGTCTACAATCATGTCCTAAGTCACATCTCTCCCTGTACTGCTCAATGGTAGCACTGGATGGGAGTCTAAGGGGTCTGTTGATGGTATTAAATATCACAAGCTTTGAGTTGGGGCAGTTTGGCCTCTTCACCACTGGTCAATTTTTCAGTCTGAGGCTTTATCTACCTGACAGGAGGATTTGAACTACTGCCATTTCTAAATTGTACATCTAAATATTGACTTAAGGGTGAGACTCAAGTGTCATAACACAGCTCACTGGAGCAATGAAAATTTTCCAGGCCACATTGAGAGGTCTGTACAATGTCTTCCAGAGAGTGGGGAGGGATGAAGAGTATGGAAGAAGAAAAATAAAATCAAGAAGTGATTGGAAGAAATGTGCCCGCATCCATTTAATGTTGCAGGGACAAATGAGCATTCATGGGACTGTTGGATGAGGCTAGAGGTGACCAAGGTAGAGAGAGAAAGGACAGGAGTTTGGCCATTAACTAGTAGGCATGAGATTTACCAGGGCACTGCTGGCTGGGCTGGCCTGGAAGAAGTAAAAACCAGCTCTCAAAGAGCAGTTACTGCCAGGCGTAGTGGCTCACGCTTGTCATCCCAGCACTCGGGAGGCAGAGGCAGGAGGATTGCTGAGTTCGAAGTTTGCCTGGGTTACATAGTGAGCTGAGGGCCAGCCTGAACTACAAAGTGAGACCCTGTCTAAAAAAAAAAAAAAAAAAGAGCAGTTACTTGGGTCTTAGATCTGACAGACTAGACAGTGTCTAAGAAACAAGAAAGTTTTCATCTAATTTCCATCAAGACTTCAGCCAGACATTTACCTAATCTTCATTTAGGTCACTATGGAAATTCTAGGAAACTATCACTTTAGCTTCTCTCCTCCTGATTGTTAACATTGGAACTGGTTTTAAGGCATTTTTGTCACATCACATTAGCTGTTGAACTGTGAATCAAAGGAAGTGGATGGCCCCTTCCTGCCCTTCAGGAGGTGTTCTGGGGGAGAAATGAGATATTTTAAATGCAAATTAGCTTTGAGATTCATGAGATTCTCAAGGATAGATAAATTCATATTCTCCAAAGTGAAAGAAAGCATAATGTTCTGTGATACTACAGAGATAAGCTTAGTGCATGGAGACTTTCCCTCTTCAAGGGTTTCCCCCATTTTGCCACGGCATTGGCATACATGGCTGTGCAAAACCACACAGATAGCCAGTTATACATGGATGAAGCATGTTAAATATTGGGAGGTCTCTGAGAGGTAGGCACTTTTCAGAGGATGAAGAACTGAAGCTATAAAATAGAACAAGTGAAACTAACCAGATATTATGGAAGGTATCCCCAGTGGTGCTGTGGCAATATTCATTCATCTTGGTGATCCTTTAAAGTTATTTTGGATGCTAAGAGGACATTCCTAATCTAGTCCCTCTCCTCTGCCTGCACCCACAAACCCTTTGAATTTATTGATAATAACACTTCCAAGAATGAGCTGAGAAGCAAAATTGTTAGAGTTTAGAACTCAACACAGTGAGCTCAGTCATGGGTTTGATTCCCCTAGCTAAGTCCCATTGCCTGGCCCAGTCTCTGATCAGCATCCGAAATCCAACTCTGGGAGAAACTGAGTCTCAGTTTGGAGTTAACAGTCTTTCCCTTGAATGCTTCCCATGTCAGCCTACGTGATTGCTATAGACAGACTCCAAGTGTCCCAGTGGACCTCCCTCAAACTACTTCGGTTAGCAAAACAAGTCTGTGTTTGTGTTTGTGTTAGGCTCTGACATGGCAGCCTGCTCTGGCTTTCCTGAGCTCACCTAACATTCTTATCCCAGCCCTGTGTCAGCTTTCACGGCTCCCATCACAGCCTGGGTGCAGGGTGCTTTTTATGTTCCCATCTGCCTGATTTCTACGCTTCTGTAAGAGCTATCACACTTCTGAGCACCCTGAACAGCTCTCCATGTGGCCACCTCCACACAGCCTCCTCCAGACTCCTGCTGAAGCCCTCACCCTCCCTGTGGGCCATCTGCGTTTCACACTTGCTTACTCATTCTTTTCCACATTCTCCTATCCATGAAGGCCTCCTCCTCCCATGACCCCCCACATTTTCACAATTCCCTCGGCTGCAGCCACTCTCCAACCAAAGCCACTGACATGCCCTCAGTGGCTTCTTCCCACATCTTACCAGGCTGCTGTTGACTTATTTTCTTCTACATCACCCCTAAAATCTTTGTCCCCAATGGCAAGTGTCAGTTTTACAGCATTAAGAATTAGAAGAGAGCTGGAGATTTAGCTCAGTGGTTCCAGCACCTGCCTCGCGAGCGCAAGGTCCTGAGTTCAATCCCGGTAACCACATACAATGCTGCGCGTGGTGATTCACACCCGCCAGCCATCAATACCACATACCACAGTGCCAGGCGTGGTGGCTCACGCCTGTAATCCCAGCACTCAGGAGGCAGAGACAGGAGGATTGCTAAGTTCGAGGCTTGCCTGGTCTATGTAGTGAGCTCAGGGCCAGCCTGAACTACAAAGCAAGACCCTGTCTCAAAAAAAAAAAGAATTAGAAGAAAGGTGTTTTTGGCTTTGTGAATAGAAAAGTCCAGTTGCCTACCACTTACTGAATGAGTGAATTTACCATGGTAAATCAACTATTTTATTAGCCCTGAAACCTCTTACCCTTAGTGAAAGATATTAACTGCCAGGATGAAAATATCCCAAGGAATTTTCACGGTAACCAAGGAAGTTTTCTTGACTATTTTTCTCACTGCAGTAAGTAAAATAATCATGTTTCTTAATGATAGAATATACAAGAAGAGACTTGACACAAAAGGTCTTCATTTAATACACTACCAAAAAGCTATTAAGTCTTTGAATTCTCCTTTCAATACTGTAGGGGAATGCCAGTATCTATAGAAATCATATACCAAATTATTTTATAAAAGTCAATTAATATACTGTAATTGATGTCTGCTACTTATGCACATTTTTCACATTAAAAAAAGAATGATATATGGCGGCAGTATTAACAAGTTAAAGTAAACAGAATGGCATTGTGCCTGGTACATTAATGAGTTCAAAACAAAATTTTAAGACATTTAAGGGTTTTCTTCAGTCAGGACCCCACTGCTGAGATCATGGCACAACCTTTAAACAAGAGCTCAGCATTGCTTTCCCTCAAAGACTCTGCAGTTTTTTCCATCTGGAAGACTGGAGGGTGGTGGAGGTCAACACACTCACCTGGCCAATAGTACATGTAGACCTTCCGTTTGGCCTTGGTCAGAGTGACCCACAGAGGCTCTGAGCCATTCCACCACAGAGGCATTAGGCTGTCTCTGTTGACTCCAATATCGAACGACTTGTTGGTGCTGGGATCCCACATGTAGTTGCCAGTCATCTGATGGACCTCACAATGGCGGCCTGTGTTTGGAGAGGACAGAACCGTCAGGATATCATAGGGTTTCTTGTTCTACTTTTTCTCTGAATATAAAAGCAGATCAGACTTATTTTGAAAGTATAGACCATCATCAGGGTTTTCTTTTGATTTCTCAAATTGTAGATCTTTCTTCTTTCCTGGATGGTACTATAAAAACAAATGGCCTGACAGGACATAGTGGCTCACACCTGTCATCCTAGCACTTGCGAGGCAGAGAATTGCTGAGTTTGAGGCTTGCCTGGGCTACGCGAGACCCTGTCTCAACCAAAACAAAACAAAACACCAAATGGCCTGATGAGATGTCCACTAATTGACTGAGGGTGGGGTCATGTTCAGAGAAGCCAGTCTGACAAAAGGGAGCTGTTTTAAGTTATAACAAGGACGTTGGGCGTGGAGTTCAGCCCTTTGTTCATGGCTTGACATCTACATACAAATCATTGATTTCTATGAGAATATGTTCTCACCCCCGAGCGCACTCTATACTCTTCCAAACCCTCCTCCCACAAGGTCAGCAACTTAGCTGATCTTGTGTTTATTCTCCTCTTTCTAGAGTTAAAGGAGGTATTTCTTTAGCGCAGAACCATGATACAATCTGTGACATTTGGAATAGAAGGTGAACAAAACAGATTTGACTTTGAAACACAAAGCCAGAAAACAGTCCTCCGAGTGGAGTGTTGTATAGAAACAAAGGTTGGTTCTTTTGGGTACAGCTTAATCCCAGAAGAGAAGACAGACGTGAAAGATGCAAGTGCTTGGACTCTTTTGAAATATTAGGCTTAAATTATTTATTTTGGAGCAATCTGTTACATCTTTAAAGTAAAAATAACACAAACACTGGCAAGTGCATCAAACTTGCTGCAATTTTAGTGAGTGTCACTTGGCTCCAACATGAAACACGCTTCTCCAAGCTCCCTAATGATGTTCAATGAAAGCAGCTTTTGGGTTTGTTTGTTTGCTGTTTTGGTTCTTCTTGTTTCCCCCTCACCAACACTTTCGTTTTTCAACAAAAACAAAGAGAAACCATAAAATACAATTTTGAAAACTTGGATACCAAAAATAATAAAAGGAAAAACCTTTTATTTCATCACAGAAAACAAGGCATTCCATAAACTATTCTTTGAGTTTAAAACTCAAGAATCTAAACACAATGGTTCTTGCCCTAATGTGTAGGATCTTTTTGATCTTGACTATCCCTTTACATGTGAACTAACTAAATTTTTTTAAAAACTAAAATATTGACCTATTTCTCCATGGTTAAGGATCTTTAATTCACATATATTAAGTGGTCTTGTACATACAGTCATATGTATTATACACTGCAATAGGTAGACAGATTGAAATAGGAGGAGATGATCCCCATCCTTAAGTGGTGTGTAATTTAATACTCAACAGGGGGCTTTATGCAAGAAACAGTTTTCCTAGAGTTGCTGCTGGTGAGGGACCGGGGTTGCATGTGTAACTAGAGACTTGTGACCATCCTCACCCGCAGTGTCACTGGAGATAACTCTCTGTGTCCACTACCTAACTCATTAAGTAAGGACATACTTCTTACTGACTCCAAAAAACCACCTCATGTATAAAATTTCAAGAGTTCTCTTGTGAGAAAAATTATTTATGTTTCCCTGTATTTAAAATAACTCCTTCCAGGGGCCGGAGATTTAGCTCAGTGTTCCAGCGCCTGCCTCACAAGCTCAAGGTCCTGAGTTCGATCCCCGGTAACCACATACAATGCTGGGCATGGTGACTCACGCCCACCAGCAATCAATACCACATACCACAGTGCTGGGCGTGGTAGCTCACTCCCGTAATCCCAGCACTCAGGAGGCAGAGGCAGGAGGATTGCTGAATTCCAGGCTTGCCTGGGCTCCATAGTGAGCGCAGGGCCAGCCTGAACTACAAAGCGAGACCCTGTCTCAAAAAAAAAAAAAAACAAAAAAACAAAAAAAAACTCCTTCCAAAAAAGAAAAAATAACTCCTTCCACATCAAAAACTTCTACCATCCTAATGAGGCTCATTTTCCCTGTCACAAGGAAAGATAATGGGGATAAAGCCCCTGGGGAAATATCTCCCCTTCACTTTTTCTCAGTAGATGGTCTCTGTCCCCTCCCAAGGACAGAGGTGGCATCTCACCTTGGGGCTGATGAGCAGAAAAACTGCAAAAAATGCGAACTTGGAAGCAAGTGTGAAAGGTATTAAACATCTGGGAGTTAAACATCAGGAAAGGACTAGCAAGGGTAGGGACATCAAATATAGTAATAACAGAAAGAATTACCCATTAGCTAGACCTCTGCCTTCACATTTGAGCTATCTGGGCCATTTTAGATGAAATGAGCGAAACCCTAAGATAATCTGGGGGCTCGTGTGATACACTTTCTAGAAAATACTGCATTTAAAGAAGCAAGAAGCAAACAAAACTAATTGCCAAACAAAATATCTCCCAAACCGCACAGTATCACTTGCTATTTTCCCTCCTCTCTATCTTACACAACAGTTGAACCCGAAAGTGTCCAAACTCTTAACTTCTTCGACTATCTTCTCTTGAAGTAAAAAATGATACCAGTCAGACAAACAGACAGACAGAGTCAGCAATGGATACAAGCAGACAAAGACAGAGTCAGAGAACATTCTCCTAGAGAATTTCTATATGGTTGAGCTCTTCAACAAGAAGCTCATCTCAGACTCCTATTCAGAAAGCTGGTTATTTTGGTGGATTGGCCTTAAATTGAAACAGCAGGGGGCATTTTTCAAAGGCTGAATTGTAGATGTTGTCCCAGTCCCTAGGGGCATCTCTTTGTTCTGGGAAGAGCTGCCTTTCTGGGAGCCAGCAGGAGAATGTATTCTCCTGTCTTTTGCCCAGGTCTCTCCCAGCTGACTTGACCTTCCTTCCATGTGTACAGTGGGACTTCCCGTCTGCGTGTCGGCACCTGCTCAAGCCGATTCCTCACCTACCCTCTCTTTTGCTCTTTTGTTTTATTGCCTGAGTAAAAGTGGTGGCTGAAAGAACAGAATGGAACAAAACAAAACACAATGTTCTCAATTCTGCAGCCCACGAGGAGTGCTCATCTCCATATTCTTGCCTGACCCATCTCTATTTTTATACATCTGCAAATCATCTTGACTTTTCTCTGATTTGCACTTTCCAAACAGAGCTTTGCTATAGTTTGGTTATTTGAACTTTTGCGCAAGGCTTTGATAGAAACTTTCCTATCTTCCTCAGACAGCACAATTTCAAGTAGAATTCAAGGATGAGAACTAAAGGCCAGCTCTGCAGGGAGCTTTAACATATGTGCTCCACTGTCTCTGAGAAAGCTCATACAATAGCTCCCCATCTAGAATGATGTGTGAGTGTAACTGAGTATGACATTTTCACGTTTTATTTCCTAAAGTCTTATTCAGCTGTGTTCTGATGTAATTAATGACCACCTCGAGAAGTTGCACAGCAAACACACACAAAACTCTGTATCCTGTTATTTATTTCCAGTGATAGTTGACCTTACGTATTTCTTTACTTCACATACTGTTTTAATAAAAATTCACCCAACATGCCTGCTGTGGTTGGATAGGGTGTGGCCCTCAAATATTTATGTGCCCGAAGCTTGGTCTCCAGGGTGGGGTGTTGGGAGGTGAAGAAAACTTTAAGAATCAGCCTTAGTGAGAGATGATTCAGCCCAGGAAGTTACACTCTTAGAAGGGAATATGTAGTTTTCACAGGATGAGTTAGTTCTCAAGAAAGTAGCTTATTGTAAAGTACAGCCACCCAACATGCTTGGGCAATTTAGCCTATGGCCCTTTTCCCTTCCACTTCTCAGTTATGTTACATTGTAGTTGGGGGCAGTGGAGGGAGTGTTTGGGTTGCTGGTACCATACATTTGGACCCTCCAGTCATCAGAATCACGAGCCAAATAAACCTCTTTATTTTATAAATCACCCAGACTCAGGTATTTTTTTATTATAACATGAAAATACTAAAACATTTATCAAATAATATGTATCAGCTAGGCATATAAAGATACCAAGATACAGTCTCCATCTTAGGTTGGCTTATGGAGTTGTATGGAAAGCAATATGGTACCATGGTGAAGGGGATAAGTCTTAGAGTCTGACAGTATAGTTTCAAGTTTTAGTGTTTCTATTTACTTGGACAAATAGCGTAGATACTCAAAAGCCTCAACTTCCTTATCTGAGCAGTTGTCATGATAATTGCTATTACAAAATATATAAATAGACAGTATTCCCTTTGCTTGGAATGTAGGACCAAAAAAACGCCCGTGCAAGCTGAAGCCATGCAAAACTATCTCAGTAATCAGTGGGTGAAATGACCAATAAAAATGTGGTCGAAGCTGAATGTGGTAGCACATATCTGTAATCCTAACACTGGGGGGTCGGGTTGAGGAGGAAGGACTGCTGTGAGTTCAAGGCTAGCCTGGACTACAGAGTGAGTTCAAGGTGAATCTCAACTACCCAATGAAAACCTGTCTCAAAAAGCATATACTCAAAATATTACAGTTTTTCTTATTGTCAGTTACAACTAGTATATAGAGAAATGAAGACATGTAACAAAACAATGAAGTATTAGTGTATTGTCATTTTAAACACTGAAAATTAGAATTTTCTTGTTAAAAACTTAGCAAAAATGGGACAACTGGTATCTGCTTTATTTTTCTAGAGTATGACACAATGCAGATGAATATTTTTTATTATGCTTTGATGAATTATCACACTTTAAGTCAGGTTAGCTTCCAAAATTTTAACCTTCATGCACTCAGTGCCATGAATTAGTTACAAGAGTTCCTTTAAAGTGAAGTCTTTTTGCCTGTATTGCTTCTTTGGGGACCTGTTCATGATTCTGTCACAACTGCTTTCTTGTTGCTATGATTTGGATATGGTGTGGCATGACAGCTTCGTGTGGTCCCATTGTGCAGGCATGGAGGTGGCACAATCATTAAGAAATGGGGTCTGGCAGGAGCCAATAGAGTCATGGGGGCTTGTTACAACTTGTGTTTAGATGTCCCCCCAAAGCCTCATGTAGATGTAGTGGGGCTTTCTTTTCCAAAGGTGGCTTATGGAATGTGTGATGCTGGTATCAAAGGTGTGTGACTACTAAACCACTGCACTGGAATGACTGGTTTGGCACCATGCTAATCTCTGTAATCTATATGGGATAAAAGGGGAAGAAAGATGCTGTTAAAGTCCCTTGTTGCTTTTGCTACTTTATATGAGCCATGTTGTTTCTCCTCTACAATGCTCCTCTTCCATAGGCCATACTGCCTTGGAGCCAGCCAAGGAATTCCTATGAACTGTAAGCCTATAAGACTTTCTACCTTTAAGTTTGGATGTCAGATATTTTTTCTCAACAAGAAGAAAGTAACTGACACAGGGCTCCATCAGATGCCCTCATGGAAGTGGGTGAGGCCACCTGTGACTGTCTTAGAACTCAAGACAACAAGTTGTTGTAAAGTGACAGCATCCTTGGCTCTTTCTGCATGTGGCTTTCCATGTTTATATAATGTATTTAAAAATTTATTATACATATTTTCAGGGCTTGCATTTTATAATCATCTTGGGAAGTTGGCACATGTACATAACACAGCTTGTTTCCTTTTTTAATCCCCTTCTCTCCCTTACTTTCTAATTCCCCTTTCCCTCTTCTCATTCTCATTGATGTTATTAATCTTAGTTCATGTTTATAGTACATTATGGCCACATTTGTTGAGGTTATTAGGATCCTATATTTGGCATCTCTTTGTTCTACCTATTTCTTCATCCATTGGTTCTCTGGGTCCCTTCCCATCTGTAAAAGATCCATCCCCTTGTCTTGTTCTAGCCTGCCTTTATTTTTCTCTATTTGAACTCTGCCTTAGTGTGATGAGAGACATCCTGTGGTATTCAAGTTTATGTGTCTGATTTATTTCACTCAACATTATATTTCCCAGGTGCATCCAATTCCCTACAAATGTCTCAAATTTGTCCATTTTTATAGCTAAGTGGTATTCCATTATATATATAGATACCACATTTTCTTTATCCAATCATCTGTTGATGGGTATACAGCCTGTTTCTAGGATTTTGCTGTTATGAATTGTGCTGCTATAAACTGATATACATGTATTGCTGTAGTGTAATATGGTAAGGTCTTTAAGAAAGATACCTAGAAGAGGGTTATTAGGAATTGCTAATTTTAGTTCTTTGGGAAATCTCCATACTGATTTCCATAATGAGTGTACTAGTTTACAACCCCACCAACAATGTAAATGTGTTCCTTTTCATCACAGCCAAGCCAGCATTATTATTTTTTATTTCTCGATGGTTGGCATTCCTTCTGGGTAAGATAGAGTCTTAGCATTATTTTAATTTGAATTCTTCTAATGGCCAGAGATATTAAATATTTTTTAATATTTTTTTGGTCACTTGTCCTTATTCCTTTAGGAAGTGTCTGTTCATTTCCTTGGCTCATTTCTTGACTGGGTTTTTAATTTTAGATGGTCTAATTTTTTGAGTCCTTTACATACTCTAGATATTGGTTCTCTGTCTGAGGAGGAGCTGGACAAAATTTTTTTCATTCTGTAGGTTGTCCTTTACTCTAATAATGGATTCTTTTGGTGTGTAGAAACATTTTAGTCTGATATAATCCCATTTGCCAATTCTTGCTATTATTTTGTCCAACTAAAGTTCAGTTTAGTGAATCTTTTCTTTCATTTATGTATTCCAGTGTTTTGCCTATTTAATCTTTCAGTAGGTTGAATATTTCTATTTTAATGTTCATATTTTTGATCCCTTTTGTTTTAATTTAGTATATGATGAGAGATATATAATTTCAACCTTCCAAAAACAGATAATGAGTTCTCTAAGAACCACTTGTTGAATAGGCTATCTTTCCTCTGACACATGCTTTTGGCTCCTTTGTTAAAGATCAAAAAACATAGTATATCTTGGGATGTCTCTGTATCCTCTGGTCTGTTCCATTTATCCATGTATCTGTCTTTGTATCGTGTCATTTTATCATTACTGGGTTGCAGAGGAAGGGGAGGAATATGAACAGCAGAGAATGAATATTTCAACTGCTTGTTCCTTTGGCAATCAATATCTGCTTTCTGAGGCCCTGGGTAAATTGCAGAAAATGGGAGAAGTTTATAAATCAACTTATCATCAGAATATATGGAAGAAAAAAATAGTATCCATATAATTTAATATTATCAGTGGTTACAGGTTTCCAAAGGTGGTCTTGGAATGTATCCCCTATTATGTTTTTTATGTAGTTGTCCCTCCAAAGCCTCATGTTCTCATATGTAGAGTTCTTAGGAGGTGGTTTGATCTAGGGTATGTAAATATGGATTATGGGTACACAATAAGTGGATTAGTTAGTCCACTGATTGAATTAGTTTGGCTAGACATGGCTGAATGAATTTACCAAGGAAAGAAGACCCACCTTGGGTGTAAGTGGCATTGACCAATACGCTTATAGCCTGAAAGGAGTAAAAAGAGCAAGGGAGACTTGAGTTTGTTGCTTGTTGCCTCTTGTCTACCCTGCCATGGACTGTTTCTGCTCTGCCACCCTAAGTATAGACTGAAACCTCTACAAACTAGGAACTAAAATAAACTTTCCATCCTTTAACTTGTAGGTGTCAGGTATTTTGTCCCAGCAATAAGAAAATAACTAAGATCTCCCGCATGGATAATTTCCAGCACTGAATATGCTCTCAATAGAAGAGCAGTTAGATGTGATAGCTGCTGTGCTTTCTGTCCTGCAACCCACAAAGCCTCCACCCTCCCAGACAAGATGAATACAGGGGAAACATCAGGCCAGGTGGTATGATCCCAGGGTTGAGCCTACTCAGGAAACACTGTCCATGAGCAATCTAAGATTGAATTAGACTCAGGAGGTGATGAAATTCATAGTTTACAACATAATTCTAAGACACAGACAATATCTTCCTCATTTGGCATGTGAGTGAACTAAAGCTCAAAAATGGCTGAGTAGCTAGTGAGAAGGCAGAGCCCCAGTAAAAAGCTGAGTCTCTCTGCTTACCAGGCCTACCTTGTGGGCCTCACTACCTATTCGGGTCACACAGTGTCTCATCCTTTCACAGGCCTTTGGTCATTATGATGGGAATAGTCTCATGAGTCAGGCCTGATGCTGAGACTGAGCAAAATGACCCCATGGAGGTGCCCAGCTCTCTAAAATACCAGACATACTCTTATCGTTGCAATCAGCTATCTCACACACAAACATTATGTTAAATAGCTCCAAAGGAAGGAATTCTGTCAGACCCACAATATTAACGAAGGAGATGGTAATCCTAGGTTTTCTCTCTCTTGGAAAGAATCCAGCGGTGGAAAGAGACTGCAAGGATTCTGAAATCTAGGGTCTCAGGCTAATGGTTGCCTTCTAGGTATTTAGTGTATATACATTGTTTCAAATGACATGGCTCCAAGGGGTATCTTCATGTATCAGATTCAGAGCCAGGAAGCTTAAGAATGTTAAATAATACAGACTTTCAGAAGCCATTTCATTTTCTTAAACTTATTCAAAGACAGATTCCGGTAGGTAAAAAAGTGGTTTTAAATGAAATATGCAAGATTAAGCTGAAAGAAAAAGTCACAATTTGCACATCTTTAAAAGCAACTACTGATGTATGTGCCAGACACAGTCATGATTAGAGTCTGAGTCACAAATATTTCAAGACCGAGATAACAGGCTTTGATTACAGTGTGAAGCGTAAGGACTGCAACAAAAATAGCCCCAAGATGCTCAAAGGGGACAGATTTTTTATTATGGACATTCACTCTTATGGTTTTGAGGTCACCAGACTTAAAAATATGCTTTTATTGTTTTATTTTTGTAGTGCCCACTAACAGTGCAAGTCCATAACACCTAGGGTATCATAAAAGAAAAAAATAATTTCTGTGTGTGAGGATGAAAACCTAGGTTTTAGAGTTTTGATTTTAAATGCTTTTACTTTTAGAAACCTCTTTTTTTTTTTTTTTTTTTTTTTTTTTTTTTTTTTTTTTTTTTTTTTTTTTTTTTTTTTTTTTTTTTTTTTTTTTTTTTTTTTTTTTTTTTTTTTTTTTTGAGACAGGGTCTCACTTTGTAGTTCAGGCTGTCTCTGAGCTTACTATGTAGCCCAGGCAAGCTTTGAACTCAGCAATCCTCCTGTCTCTGCCTCCCGAGTGCTGGGATTACAGGCG
Source organism: Thryonomys swinderianus (assembly GCA_004025085.1). NCBI lineage: Eukaryota > Metazoa > Chordata > Mammalia > Rodentia > Thryonomyidae > Thryonomys > Thryonomys swinderianus. The sequence goes on from PVIC010032180.1 coordinate 20,740, forward strand.
TGAGCCACCACGCCCAGCTAGAAACCTCTTTTTAATCAAAGCTCAAAGAAGCTTCCTGACAACTTACTCCATCCTCACCATGGAAAATAAAAATTGTAGGGGGTGGGGGGGGGGAGATGCACCATAT
>PVIC010032181.1:0-20873 GCA_004025085.1 Thryonomys swinderianus
AAAAAAAAAAATAGTAGATACTGTTAAAATTAATTATCTCTAGTTAATAAGAATATGTTCATTTTCATCTTTTGGGTTTTCCTGTTTCTTCATGGTGTCTACAGAGCAAAAAAAATGAGTGGCTGCATTGCTGCACTGCAGGCCTGTGGGCTACAAGCCTGGGGACAGGCTACCTCGGCCTTGTTACCTAGCAGGTGCCGGGTCCGCAAGGCTCCCGTCTGTCCTCTGGGTTCCAAGCCAGGGTCCTGCTCTGCTGACCTTGCACAAGGGCCACCCTGTTCTCCACAGCTCAATGCGCCGTCCTCATGCCCCAGCACAGCAGCGCTCCCAGAGGCCTCATTGGCTAGACTGGCCCCAACAATTGGTGTCCCTTATGTTTCTGGGGATGCTCACTTGATCTCTTCTTCATCCACTTTGCAGAAATTTTCAACAGATGATTTCCAACATGGGATGGTTCAGTTCACAGTTTTCCAACTTGATGATGGTGTGAAAGCACACTCGTGTACCATCCTGTTTCCACTCTCAGTGTTTACTCAGTCACATGAGACGTTCAGCGCTGTATGGTAAAATGGGCTTTGTGTGAGACGATTTTGCCCAGGTGTAGGCCAGTGTAATGTGTAAGGCAGGTTAAACTAAGCTGTGATGTTTAGTGAACTAGTGTATTAAATGTATTATCAGTTTTCAGTGCCTTCAGTTCACAACTTACTGAGAAGTGACCCCATTGTAAGTGAAGGAGCTGCTGTCCTTGATAACCGTGGGTTTAGCAGAGAGTTAGGCTTTTCTGGGCCCTGAGGTCAGTTTCTCAAACGTGAGGATTCTGGAGCTAGAGTGATTGCCGCTGCTCCTGCCATCGTTACTCTTCTCGTCCTCACAGTGGTTCTAGCGCTTCACTGTGCATAACAGTCTCCCTGCTGACTGTGAAAAGGCGCATTTCTGAAGATTCAAATTTTAAAAAGAGATTCAAATTTTAAATATATATATATTTATATATAATGTACTAATAAAGATTCCATTTTTTTTAAAAACAAGGCACATTTCTGGGCCACATGTAGATAGGGCCCAGGTATGTGCATTTTTAGCTCTAACCACATTTTGCCACAGCTCGGGAAAGAGGCTACACAGTGCATACCCTGGCAGGTGAGAAGCTATTGCCCTCAGGTGACACTTTCTTCCCCATCCTTGGGGCTCTTCTCAGCTGGCTCATAGGCTGTTTCAGGACTGACTTTCAAGCACTCAGTCAGGAGCTTGGTGGAGAGAAGCTCAGCAGTTTGGAACTTGGCCATCACCTCCAGCATCTTTCTTATGGGCCCTGCTGAGATGAAGTGAAAAGCAGGGACTTTGGGGAAAGGCATTGCGTTGTTTTCTAGGAGCCCCAGCTTCTGAGATTGGGATCGGTGTGGAGCCTCTGATTGGTGCTAACAGAGACTCCAGCTGTTCCGGTCCCGCGAGGCCGTGATGTCCCCTTAACCAGCTCTGCAATGAAAGGTGCATCAGTTCATCCTGGATCTCCTTTCTTAGTGCTGTGTCTTAAAAAGTCGTAGCCCAGTTCCCTCATCGGAATGCATAATGGAGCATGGTTTGAAATGTCTGACCTTTTTATATCTAGGTTGCATTGGCTATACTGTTTCTTGAATACACAAATATAGAAAGAGGTAAAATGAAATAGAATGGAGGGCTTCAGTTCTAGATGCACCCAGGTACCATGTATCCTAGGACTCGGAATCATCTTTTCCTTCCCATTTGTCACTTAGCATCTGCAAGAAATCTCTTTGTATTAGCCTTTTCTCATCTCAAGTATGGGTGGCTTGAAATTTGGTGAACATCTTTCCCTCCCTTGCATGTTAGGTCTTCTCAAAAATGGAAGATTCAGACTGGGTGTGTTGGCACCCTTCTAATCCCAGCGCTTAGAAGCCTGTTAGCGGGAGGGTGTTCACCAGTTTAGGGCCAACATGCTCTACGCAGTGAGGTCAAAGCCAACCTGAACTACAAAGGGACACCCTGTCTCATGGGGCTGGGGATTTAGCACAGTGGTTCTGGTGGCTGCCTTGCTAGCACAAGGTCTCAAGTTTGATTCTGAGTACCAGAAAAAATGTATATATGAGAAAGGGAGACCTTGTCTCAAACAAACAAATAAATATGTAAAAAAAGAGTAGAAAATTCAGATTTTGCTATAAAGTCTGCCATATATAAATCTTGCTGATGCTCTGTAACAAGCCATACCATGCCTCTATAAAATTTTGGCATCTTCCATAAAATTCTGTTTCTAGCACTCTTTCTAACTGATGTCCTGTTAGAGAAAAGCAGCATGTCTCCTGAATAGAGTACTGAGTACAAACCTTGCAAAACAGTAGCTGGTTAACATCATTGTGGTTAACTTACCCATTTAACCTTTGGCCAGTACTTTCCAACTTTGTTCAGAGTAAAGACGCCTTCATGGAAAAAAATAAGTGTGAGACCCCACAGATATTGTAATGCTTTTAATATTGTTACAGTAAATTCATTCATATACATAATGTCTAATAGGCTATGAAAACTCAGTCACACTTAAAATGGACTTGTGTTTTATCAAAGTAGAGTTCATTTAATATAAACTAGAACTTACAGAGCACTTACTGTGTGCTGGACACTGATCTACATATGTAATTTTAATTCCTACAACTACTTAAGAAGGCAGGTACTGTTCGCAGTCTCTTACCATTGAAAGAAACCGAGGCCCAGAGAAGTTAAGTAACCTGCCCAATGTCACATAATTAGAAAGCGGCAGAGATGGGATTCAAGCCCAGGTAACTGGCACCAGAGCTCTAAGCACTTCCTTATACTTTAAAAGCAGAGATAGAGACACACACATATGTCATGTGGACCACAGACTGTGTTTAAGGGACAATTTACAAACATTTCACATTAAATAATCATGTCATTCCTTTTCTATCCCTTCTCCAAGATGGATGGAAATAACTTTTGTGGGTTTTAATCTGGTATTTCATTAAAAATTAGACATACATCTTAAAGCAAAGTGAACATGCATATGTAATTATACATGTGTGTGTGCACCTGTGTGCATATGTGATTTGTGCATGCATGTATGCATATCCATAAGCTCTTTAAAAATTTAATTTTGGGGGCTGAAGGGTTGGCTCAGTGGTTCCGGCGCCTGCCTCACAAGTGCAAGGTCCTGAGATCGATCCCTGGTGACCACTTACAATACAGTACATACTCACGCCCACCAACAATCAATACCACATACCACATACCACAGTGCCAGGCGTGGTGGCTCAGGGCCAGCCTAAACTACAAAGCGAGACCCTGTCTCAAAAAAAATTTTTTTTCATTTTTTATCACATGATGGAATCTTCTTTTATGTGTTTGTCACATAAAATGAATTCAGCAAAAAGTTCCTATACTGACTTCATTCTGACACATCAGGATTCTTCCTCTTCTAAGTGTTTTTGAACAAATCTAACTACAGATAGGCGGGTAGTGCTCAGTCTCCTCACTGAAACACGGGACCAACTTACAGGACTCAAATCCCAGAGTGAGCGGGGCCCAACGCAGCCGCCCTCATTAGTAGTGGTGTGCCTGGTGTGCTCCTGAGCCTGGGCCTCCGGGGGACTGCAGTGGGGCTACCTCCAGGTCAGACCTGAGGCTACCTACATCCCCACTCCTCATTAGGGTGAGGGAATTTTACCTTTTTACTCTTTAATTTTGGCTTGATGAAAACCTTCCTGAACATGAAAATCGTAAGTATTTAAAAGCATGGGGAGAGTCTGAAACTAGACAACATGGGTTCAGATTTAAACTGTGCCTCTTGGGGACTGTACATTTTAGCCAATTAGTAAATAACTATGTACCTCAGTTTTCTTATCTATAAAAAGGAGAGAAGGGCCGGAGGGTTAGCTCAGTGGTTCCGGCGCCTGCCTTGCAAGCACAAGGTCCTGAGTTCAATCCCCGGTAACCACATATAATGCTGGGCACAGAGACTCACGCCCACCAGCAATCAATACCGCATACCACAGTGCCGGGCGTGGTGGCTCACGCCTGTAATCCCAGCACTCGGGAGGCAGAGACAGGAGGATTGCTGAGTTCGAGGCTTGCCTGGGCTACACAGTGAGCTCAGGGCCAGCCTGAACTACAAAGTGAGACCCTGTCTCAGAAAAAAAAAAAATGGAGAGAATAGAACCTACCTCATAGTGTCATGAGAATTAAAACTGAAAAGCTCAGAGGGCCAGGCATGTAGTAAAGCCTATGTAAGTATTTGTTTATAAAAGTTTTTATTTAGATTTATGAAAATAAAGTGAGAAGGCAATGACATGCATGTAAGAGATGGTATGCCATACATGCAAGAGGACCTGAATCAGGTGGTAGGGACATTAATGTTTCAAGGTGTGAACAGCCTTGACCCAGTAAATCACACCGGTGAAGGCTGAGGAGCAACCCCTTGACACGGGAGAGGATCGTGGGCAGCCGCACTCTGCCATTGCATGTGGTGTACAGAATGTGCCGTTCTGGCAGAGGCCAAAAACTGAGCTTTCCAGTGAGAATTACAGGACTCATCAAAGAAGCAGCTCAGGCTGCCCCTCTGGTGGCAGTTCTGGAAAATGTGGGACGTTGGCTCTTGCTCTGAGCAGCCAGACTCAGGAGGAACACAGATTGGAAAGGAGCCCCAGGCTGCCATAGGCAGAGAGGCCAGAGGCCAGAGAATCCAGCTCGGGAGGTGGAAGGAGAAAGAAGGCAGAAGTAGGGATTTCAGCTTCCAGCAGAGATGCTGTGAGCAGACGTGTCACCTGTGCTCTGAGATGAAAAGCAACGGAGCTGCCTGGCTGCGCGAGCCCCATTCCCAAGCCCACCCCGCTGCCATTTGGAATATAGACAGCTCTCTCTCACTCGTGTTAAAGCTCGGGAGAGGCTGAGGATCATGGCAGAACTATTTATAGAGATTTATGTGGGAAATTTCAGTCTTCTTTCCCTTTCCATGCTAATGCTGTAAGACTCAAAGTGGGAGTAAAGATACAAGAGAGAGAGAAAAACAATTAAATCACTAAATGGAGAGTAATTGAAGAATTAGAGCTGCCAGGATTGAATTCTTAACCATCCAGGGGACAATTATGTCTTTGCAAAAAAGACAATGAAAGTACTTTGGTACCTTGGGGAAGAAGAATTTTTTTATACTGAGGGACTTTTGGCCCAATTTGGCTTTTTTAAAAAGCATTTTAAAAACCGAATATGAGGCTTACTGTAGAGCGCTCTGCTGTGTGTGAGATAGGGGAGGCAGCCACTTGTGCATATCCTGCTTGGAAAGGGCAAGTCTTCAGATGCCTTCAGCAGTTTGTACGGAATCACAAGGCCCATAGGCAGCCACGTGTGGTCATGGCACACTTGGCAAGTGATTAATCACAGTGAGATCTGTTGACAGTATACAGTATGTACCAGATTTTGGAGGTTTAGTATGTTAAAAATTAATTTCCTATGAATAAATGTTTATGTTGATCATTTATTAAAAATGACACTATTTTGACCATATTTGGTTAAATACGATATATTATTCAACTTGAAGCCATACTCATAAGTGAAATAAATAGGACACACATGTGTAAATACCATATTGTTTATCTAGTATGAGAAACTGAAGGTGTAAATGAGGTCCAGAACGTATGATGAGTATTGTAAAATAGGAAGAAAATATTCAAAGGGAAGGAAAACTGGGTGGGGGCAGGGGAAAGCAAAGAAGGGAAGGAAAAAATTTAATGATAAAAAGGAGAAAATGAAAACAAAACATGTGTAAATGAAAACAAAATTTATGTGTATAGGGGGTGGTGAGTTAAAGGGAGAACAGAAAATGGGAAAAATGAGAATCAAGATATATCATGTACAGGTACAAATTCTCAGTGATGAATGTGATCATAATGTATAACTAAAATGTACCAATGAACTCAATTTATTAAACTGCTATTTCAACTAAAAATGTATTATTCAAATCAGCTTCACCTCAGAGACTCTAATTCCCAGGATGAGGGGCTGAGGTCCAGGCACTAGTGTGTTTGAAACCTCCCCACTAGTGTGGGGAAAAGAGTGAAGACCTGGCTGCCTGACACAGGCTGGACTGAGTCTGTGTGCCTGACTGTCACTGCCAGCAGAGACTCGGGGGATGTGTAAGGACTGCTGACTACAGTACTGAGCAACCATCAGCCTTGAGGCCCTGCAAGGTATGCACGTTTTACAGAGTTGGCTGGTGCAAGTTCATGTACAGATGGCGGGATGTCCTTCCCCTCCACAAAGTCAGGGGAGGAAGGACAGCATCCTTAACACCTTTGCACTCACCACCTCTGATAGTAAGTAAGTGGTCCCTTCTCTTCCGCCCGTCACTTATCTTGTTGATAAAGGTGGGAGGAGCTCTCCATCCTTGTCTTGATTTTCCTCTCCTCAATCTGTTCCAAACTCTTAGCCTAGGGCTCAGGTTCTCTGTCCTCTTCCCCACTCTCATGCCTCTGCCACCTGTAACCCATCCCCCATCTGATACCCCAGTCCCGTGCCAGGGCCTGCAGTGAGACCCCTGACCCCAGGATCTGCTTGTTGATGGCTCTACACGCATTGAAATCTGCATCCTCAGGAAGTTTGTGGCTGTAGATAAGACCAGTTCCCAGAAGCTGCACTTGCACTCTCTCCTCTATAATAATTTGTGACCTGTAGATCCTGAGATCTGACCATCTGGTTTTCATGCAAGCTCCTGTTTTGGAAGCTGGAAATTGCTCCTCAAAGTCAGTTTTCTGGGCTTATAAAAATACCACCTCAGGGCCGGAGATTTAGCTCAGTGGTTCCGGCGCCTGCCTCACAAGCTCAAGGTCTTGAGTTCGATCCCGGTAACCACATACAATGCTGGGCGTGGTGACTCACTTCCACCAGCAGTCAATACACATACCATAGTACCAGGCGTGGTGGCTCACGCCTATAATCCCAGCACTCTGGAGGCAGAGGCAGGAGGATTGCTGAGTTCGAGGCTTGCCTGGGCTACATAGTGAACTCTGGGCCAGCCTGAGCTACAAAGGGAGACCCTGTCTAAAAAAAAAAAAAAACCACCTCAGCTTTCTTCCATTGGCAGAGATGAGAGTTAATATTGAAATAAGCTGTATTTAATTATTTTTTTCTCATGTCTGATAATTTTCAAAGCAGAAAAACACTCAGGTACTTGAAAGTAAATAAATACAGTACCATTTATGAAAATGCAGCTTGTATAATTTATATGAAAATGCTGGAATGAGTCCCTTCACTTGGACTGCTGTGATACTGATCCTTCAAAATGATTCTTACTGGCCAGGCTGATAGGGCCAAGGTTCTTAGCAGTGAAGGACTTATGTCAAGCTTCAGATTAGAGGCCACAGCAGCCTTTCCAAAAGCTGGTGGCTGCTCTTTCTCATCCTGTTACCCGCCGAGCCTTCTTTCCACAGTTGCTTCCTGTTCAAGAGCTTGAGTCCCGTGTGCCCAAAGGAGAATGCACTCGAGCAGCTCAGTGTCTTCTGGACAGGGACCAACATGGGCAGCTTTGCCTAGTTTCAGTGCTTCCCACATAACGGTATAGTAAGTGCCTTTTCATTGTTTTGAGCATAGTGTTAGGTCTGGTTCTGATTAGGTTAGGTTCTTCCTTCATGTGTGGAACTTCAAGGTCCACCATTGTGCATGTACCACTGGCTTTGTAGTGTTGCTAAGACCACTCACACTAGAATGCCTTTTAGAATTACTAAGAGTATCCAGGAGGAAGCAAGTAAGAAAAATGGTCCATACTCTTCTTAGAAATCATCAGTAACAAATTAAAAATATAACAGATGTGTGGGAAATGGAGAATGACTATTCCAGTTATGCAAGGTGGAAACAGCCTAGTGATCAGTTGCACAACACTGTGCTTGTAGTTAACAGTGCTGTATTATACCCTTTAAAACTTCAAAATATCAAGAAGTTCCCCCAGATTGTAACAGCAGTAACAATAAAAACATACTGGAGGACATCTCCTTCAAATAGTTTTAAAGTATAGACTGCACAGACTATATATGAACAATTTTTAAAAGATTGTTCTGAATCTATTTGAAGAATATCAGAAATTTTTCCTTTTAAGGTAATTTTTTTACTACTAAAAAGACCTAACCTTCCATCGGAAAGCTCAGTGTTATAAAATTGCTCCTTCTGTTACTCTTGAAATCTAATCCAGTGCTAGTTTTTCTTTCTACATGACAGAGCTGAGTAAGGGGGAATTTAATGAGTGATTCTAAAGTTCACCTTGAAGAATAAGACACAAGCGCCAGGGATTTAGCTCAGTAGCACTGAGCCTTGTAAGCACAAAGGTACCACACAAAAAAAAAAAAGAAAGAAAGATACAAAAGCATCAATTAAACCTGTGGAGGGATTTATTGTGATACTGACACAAGAAAGGACACATTCAGGAACCAATTCAAAAGAAAGCCATTTGCATATCACAAGTTGACATATAATAAAAGTGGCATTTCACATCCATAGATCAAGTGGATTTTGTTACAAATAATTCTTTTTTTGTTTTGTTTTGTTTTGTTTTTTGAGACAGGGTCTTGCTTTGTAGTTCAGGCTGGCCCTGAGCTCACTATGTAGTCCAGGCAAGCCTCGAACTCAGCAATTCTCCTGCCTCTGCCTCCCGAGTGCTGGGATTACAGGCATGAGCCACCACACCCAGCACTGTGGTATGTGGTATTGATGGCTGGTGGGCGTGAGTCTCCACGCCCAGCATTGTATGTGGTTACCAGGGACTGAACTCAGGACCTTGCGCTTGCGAGGCAGGCACTGGAACCACTGAGCTAACCCTCCAGCCCTGTCACAAATAATTCTGAGATGATATGCTCTCTTAAATTTTGTTCTAAAGTAAGTTCTGATTGAAATATTTTTAAGTGAAAACATAAGGTTCTCTAAAAAAGGAGTATTTATATAAATCACAAAAGAAGAAAAATGCATCAGAACTTGAAGAACAAAGCCTTAAAAGAAAATAGATACATTGGGCCAGAGATTTAGCTCAGTGGTTCCTGCGCCTGCCTCACAAGCGCAAAGCCCTGAGTTCAATCCCGGTAACCACATACAATGCTGGGCATGGTGACTCAAGCCCACCAGCAATCAATACCACATACCACAGTGCTGGGTGTGGTGGCTCATGCCTGTAATCCCAGCACTCGGGAGGCAGAGGCAGAGGATTGCTCAGTTCGAGGCTTGCCTGGGCTACATAGTGAGCTCAGGACCAGCCTGAACTGCAAAGCGAGACCGTAAAAAAATATATAGATATATTAAGATTATAAATTTCTGAATATCACCAAAATACTGTGGAAACTACCTCAGAAAGAAAGTCCATAGGCAAAATTTGTCAATATTTGGATCATAAACAAATTTCATATTCTTACTATATAAAGTACTCCTAGAAATTAATACCACGATTTTAAGACATCAGTAAAAGAATGCATAAATTTCTTAGCAAATCATAGAAGAATAACTGTAGGAATGGGGATTTAGCTCAGTGGTTTCAGCATCTTTCTCGCAAGCACAAGGTCCTGAGTTCGATCCCTGGTACTACGTACCACACTACTGGGCATGGTGGCTCATGCCAGTAATCCCAGCGCTCAGGAGGCAGAAGTAGGAAGCAGGAAGATTGTTGTGAGTTCAAGGGCAGCCTGGGCTACATAGTGAGACTTTGTCTAAGAAAAAAGAACAATTGTACATTGTCAATAAATATAGAAGAGGTGTACAGCCTTACTAGTCATCCAAGAAATGCAAATTAATGTATTATTTTTACTGATAAAATTAACAAAGATAAAAATAAGTGTTATGTACAATTCAAATAAGGATAGAGATTCATATTGTTAGCTACATAAATTCTTACTTTTATGAGAGCTGGTTAGTAACTCCCATAGTAAGGCCATAAAATAAGCCCTGCTTACCTGTTGACCCAGCAATAACCACATCTAAGAATTTATCCTAAAGAAATAAGCATGGGTATATTTATGTGAACCCTTAGCTGTGATAATGTTCATCACAAAAAGTTACATACCGAGAAAACTACTAGTGCTAAGATGAGCAGAGATGCTGGGGGACTTGAGAATTGCCTTGATATGATGAGCAAAGCCTGGGTGGATGTTATTGGGTTCTGTGCTCAAGTCCTGGGCTAAAGGATGAGAGAGCCATACATGTGAAAGGAGGGAATGTATCTGATGATTTAATGTTTGGGATTTTTTTTTCCATTTTGATGAAAAATTTTCAGATTTGTATCTTTCAAGTTACCTTGAAGTTACAGCCAAATTCTCCTTTAGAGTTTTGCTGTCTCACATCTACGTAGATTTACATAGTACCAGTGGACATAGTCCTGTGCCTGAGTTTCTGACTTTTGTTGCCCTGTATATTATGATTACTGAGGCAAAAGTGTAGCTTTCCTGTCTTTACCCCTCTTCTGTTTTCCATTTTAGAAGGGCCATCAAAGTGGATACTATTTTTTGTAGACAACAGAAGGAAATTCTTTTTATTGTATTTGGTATGGGAGCCTGAATAATGGCCCCCCAAAGACATCCACCTCCTAAGCCCCAGAAACTGAATTTGTTACCTTACATGGCAAAAGGGACTTTGCAAATGTGATTAAGGACTCTGGAAATGAGATTACTCTGGATGGCTGGGTCCATTGTAACCACAAAGACCCTTATAAGAGGAAGGACAGAGGGTCAAAATCCAAATTGGAGATGTGATGATTGAAGCAGAGATGCTCCCCAAACCAGCAAACTGAGGCTGGAAAAACAAGAAACAGATTCTCCTCTCCAAGCTCCAGAAAAAACCAAACCTCATACCAATAACACCTTGATTCCGGCACCTTGAGTCTTATTTCAGACTTTGATCTCCAGAACTGTAAGGCAATACATTTGTATGGTTTTAAGTCATTAAATGGGTTGTGATTTGTTACCTCAGCAATAGGAAACTAATACATTTGGGAAAAGAGGAAAAATCAAATTTACACTTGACCTATAGTTATACACAGGTTGGTCTAATGAGTTCAAAGACCTGGATTCCGGTCCCAACCTTAAGAATCTTCTTTTCTTCATCCTTAAAGTTCTCTCCTTGTTCTGAAGCTCTGCTCCTCTTTTAAGTATTTGTTTACCATCATTACATACATCATCGCTAGGACACTGGTGAGTATGGGTGGGGCCAGGCAGTAGATTTTAGTTTATTTGTTTTGGAAGCTGACCGTGCTATTGTTAGCATTTTCCTTTTTGGGATGTGTACATAGGTGAGTGGAATGTTCTCTCATTTGAAGGATCCTGAATCATTTCAGTGAGGGCCCTACAGGCAAATGAAGGTGTACACAGCAGTTATAAGCCATCAGTATTATGACAAAGGGATGCCAAAATGCACCTGAAAGGGAGCACATAGGCCTGTTTCCCATAGTAGGCTTAGCTCTTTCTAGAAATAGTTCCTAGAAGATCCCTCCTACTCCTAGCCCTCCTACTCAGACTCACACTCCAAATACCTACAGAGTTTACACACACAGAATGAGAAGTTTAAGATTCAACCCTCCAAGGCCATGTGGAGGAGAAGCTCAGGTGCCAGCACAGAAGAGAGAATGGGCTTTCTTCTTCCTTCTGGCCCACAGAAAGCCACAATAAATGTTGCCGAAGAAAACTGAAACATTAATGGTCAAAGGTATAATTCTATACCAGAGTATAACTTATTAATTAATACCTTATTACATAGAAATTCAGAGTTTTAGCATATACATAATCAATATTCATTAATATTTGAGTTTACACATGTTAAAAGATAAATATGTATACATTTTCAAATTCGTGTTTGAGCTTAGAAGGAATCAGGACTACATGTAAAAATAGAGTGAATCAGTCTTACAACCACTGAGAACAAGTTGTTCAAATTTAGCATTCACACCAAAAACAGTCATTTTTATCAGTTGTTTTACATGAAAGACACCTTTGTTTTTCAGAGCCCATCTGAAGCACAGTTGGCTATTGAGAAGCAGGCAAAGGGGGCCATAGTTATAACTTGTTATCCCAACATGTGAAAAGGTTGTGAAATGGGACCTAGGTTTTGAAGTTAAATTGGAAATATGGAAAACCCCTAATTTGCACCTATTCAGTTCAATAATCAAGGAACATCAAAGTGACACAGCCTATTATATTAAGAGGGAGGGGATAAAAGGGTCTGGGCTCAAGAAGCTGACAGCCCTGGGTTCCTGGCCTAGTTCTGTCACCCAGCTAAGCAACCTTAGACAAGCCGTTTAACCTCTGATTCTGCTTCCCTGACTGTGAAATGGGAAAATAATACTTGTTTGTCTGGTGATGGTGAGAAATAGACTGACAACTGACACCTGCAACCACTCCTCTTGTCTACACCCCATCTCCCAGGGCACACAGTCCAGCTGAGAAGATGCCAGACCCATCCTCAGCTGCCCGTGATACAGAAGGAGCCAAGCTCTAGAATCCTGACCCCTCAGCCCCACCTCACCCAGGCATGGAAAAAGGAAATGCCACACTCAATTACTTGTTAAAGTGTAATCGTCTGGCTGCAGAGGGGCCAGATCAACACGTGCCAGACCCACACCCTGTTCTTTCCCTGCCCCATCCCCAGGTTTTGTCTGTAGTTGTGCCTTCCCTTCCTCTTCCTCACTTGCTATTTTCATGTTCCTCTGTTTGTATCACCAGCAACCTGAGTGGGAATACCAGCCTCATCCAAACCTAAGATCATGTGAAAGGAAAGGATGATTTCTTCTTTTGCAGCATTTAGCAAGTTTGCCCACATAGAAAAAAGAAGTTAATGTTCGGTAGGGGAGGATATCATAGACTTGAAGGTCCCATCTACAAGATGCTGGAGTACGCAGTCATTTGGGGGTTTATGCATTCCTTCTCCATGTTGAGTGGTACCCTAGGGACTCTCCAAGAGGTGAGGGCAGGAAACTGACAGACCTGCATGAGAACCTTTGTAAAGGGTGCCAGAAAGTGGACCTTCCACTCATCAGAAAAGAGCCTTTCCGGCAAGGAAGGTAGAATCAATAGTCAGGTATTTAGACCCTATGCCATTGTCTCTAGGAAGGGAGCGTGGCTGACCAGGGACAGAGAGAAAGGGGAACTTCCACCAAGTACATTTTTGTCCCTTTAGAATCTTCAGCAAAATAAAAGAAAATGAGCCAGTTTTCTATAGGCAAGTTCACATCCAAGGAGACTTGGTGGGCTCTGGTAGGGCATCTTGAGTGGAATGAGTTTCCTTTGCACATGGATGGTGGGGTGGCTTCTTTTGGATCCTGCCAAGCTGGAAAGTTTGGTTTGGATCAAGAGGGCCATTGGTCCCCCACCCTCTGCTAAACTGAAAGCCACTGGTCCTGGCCAGCCAGACCTCACTGTTGCCCTGTCTCAACACAAGTTTGTCCTGGGGACACCGTACTAACCCCTTCCTGACGCTACATACCTGGCTGCTGCAAGGCCTGGGAGAAGCCCCCAGGCCAGAGTTTCTGGTCGTTGTCCTCACCCTGTTACTTAGCAAAATTGCTCACTGCCTGCTATGGGCCACGGGAGCTCCAGGGTCATCGGTAGCAATTACAGGTAGGTGGGTGAGGTGTGACTCCAGCTACCTCTGGATTTAGAAAAGGGAATACCAACGGGTTTTCTGCTGTGAGGTCTCGCCTGATCTTATCATATGTAAAACCTGATGTGATTAGGAAAACTCAAACCAGAGGTCACTGTATATTTTCTGGAGTCAATTTTATGAATGGCTTGAATTCACAGGAAAGGCGTTAACTGGTCCACAAATATGTGTACATGTTTTTTGTTGGCAAACTCCAGAGGCAAATAAACATGCAAAGCACGGGGAACACCGTATGTCCAGACTTGTCTTTAGGGCTGACATCCTGCCTAGGTGGCTGGAACGTTAGCGCACATGTCCTTTCATAGCTCATCTATGAGTTGAAAGCAAAATAAGGCAGGAAGTTAGAGAGAGACCAATTCATAGACCCTTGATTATTTACTCAACATGATGCTGAAAGACATTTGTGTTTTTTGGAAGTTCTATCCCCTGGCAGTGAAATAAAACCTCCTTTCTAAGCTAGAAAGATTGATGTCCAACTCCATTAAAGGAGTGAGTGAGTAAAAGGAAACTGTGTTCTACTAGCGAACATAAGCACTTCTACTATATTTATGTAAGCCTAGTGCAAAGCACATTATCAGATGAAATGGTACAATGCAAAATAAATTATGCTGAGAGAACCAAAGTACAAAACTATTCTCATTTGTCATGGCCTAAAATTATTATTTGAGGAAAAGTATTACTAGTCTCAAGGCAAGAAAAGAATGAGAGAGAGGAAGTTATCTTTTAACTCCACCAAAGAGCATGAGTCAGTGTTTTTAATTTTCTTTTTGTATGTGCATCCCTTATTGACATTGTATGATAAAGAGGCAAATCAAAGCGAGACCCTGTCTCAAAAAAAAAAAAAAAGGGGCAAATCAGTGGTTCAGTGGTGGCGAACACATGCTGCAGTGGGCCATTTGTATCTTTGAAAGCTCGAAAAGGTTTGCCATCACTGTAACCATTTGGTTTGCTCTCAGTGTATTTTGCAGTAGTTATGCACAAAGCTTTCTATGATTCTTTACACGGTCAGGGAAGGACGTTCTCATTTTTTTGCCTTCTAACCCATTTACATGGAGCAGTGGTTCTCAATTTTTACTGCACATTAGACACACCTAGGGAGTTTTAAAAATCCCATTGTCCTGGCTGCACCCCAGAACAATTAAATCGTTATCCCTGGGGCGGAGGTAGATAGACCCAGGGACTGGTACTTTCCCAAGGTGATTCCAGCCTGCAACCCAGATTGAGAAGCAGTGTCCCAGCGGCATGTCTCACACTAGAGCACTCGCGTGACAGTGCTATCCATAGATTCAGATTCCACAGCCACGGGGTGCGGCCTGGTGGTTTCCATCGCTAACCAGCTCCTGACCAGCACCAGATCTGCTTGTCCTTGGACCACATTTTGAACAGCAAGATCCTAGGCTCTAGAAGAAAATATGCAGCTAGACACCAGGTGGTAGACAGTGATTATAAAATCCCATACATGTTCTCACTTGTCCCTTGACTGCTGTCCCTTGCTTTGTAAACAAACAGCAAAGCCACATGAGTCTTTATCTTCCTTCTCCTGCAAGTTGTTTTTGTTTTTCATCTGTAAGCTCAGAGCAAAAGCTACTGTTTCTTGGATGTGGCCTGATGGTTTTCTTTTTCCTGAGAACATCTGTGACCCCCCCCAGTGCAGGGTGGTGCCCTTCTACCTTGAGTAGATGGTACAGGATGACCACTCAGTGGTTCTCTGCCCAGTGGCTCTGTAGATGTGGGAAGGTTCCCATGTAGCCCAGGAGCCCCGGTCTTGTGTTTCATCTGGTGGGGAGGAGAGATTTTCATAAACACTGTGTGGGAAGAGGAATGAAATAGGCAGAGAATGAGGTTAAGGAATGGGTGTGTGAAATGCCAGGTTGAGTGAGGCCAGGGTGCCTCGGAGCAGCATTCCAACACCCACCTCTCCCCAACAGCTGGTGGGAGAAGGTGCTCACCTGCAGAGACTGCCTCTGTCCTTGGCTATGGAGCCAGGCTCTCCCTCCAAGGGATCGTCCGAACACACCTGCTCCCTGGCATAGTTCTGCATGCCCAGCCTGTCCAAGCTCCTCTCCAAGACCTGGAGTCAAGGGACCACGGATGCCTATGCCTCCCATTCCTTACCTTTCACACATCGCACATCCTGGTTCATCTCTTTGGTTACCACTGTATTTCTCTGTATTTGCCATGCCCTCTCAACTCCTAGAAAGGTTGAGACCCTTTAGTTACTTGGGTTCATTAGTGATCCTTTGGACTAAGAACTCTTGAGACTGGGTTGAACTTACTTGAGTAGGCCTCCACCTCCTGTTTTGAGTGGGTAGCTTCTGCAGAACTTGGATCCAAGATGTTGCTAAAAGAAGCAAGACTGGGAAAACTTGCTCCAGTCCATTGTCCTCCATTGCTACTCTCTGGTCCATGACCCATGCTTTCCATTCCCCTCATAGCTAATCTATCTCCCCTCAAACTTGCTTCTCAGTCTGTGCACATGATCTGCATGGGGAGACTCTTTGCACGTATGTGTTTTGTCTTTCAAAATCCCACGTGCAAGCTCACTGTCTCTAGGTCTTCTCAGACTAAACTAGCCACATTTATTCTTCGCTCCCTCAGTCCCTCAGGATCCCATTATTAATAGCCACACTGTTTCAGCGTTTTAGTTTCCATCCTTCTCAAAGGTCTGCCTGCTCTGCCATCTTTTTTTTTTTAATGGAATCAGATTTTTAATCTGAAAAGAACCTTGGCTGTGTAGACCAAACCCCTAATTTTACAGAGGAGTAAACAGAGCCAGAAAAAGGAGTGACTTGGCCAAAGCCACCCAGAGTGGGTATGATGGACCACACCTTTGTGCTGTCATCTTTCCAGTCCTGCTGCTCCCTTCCAGCCTCCCATGCACAGTATTGCAGCAGGCCGCAGTGGCCGGAGGCCTCTTCAGATTCTATCAGGAAGAGTTAATGAGAAGCCAAGGGCATTAAAAAAATAAGAAATCCAGCAACAGTGATTGTGTGCAGGATCTCCTTAGCCCTTTACTGCATGTGCACAGCAGAAATGTGATTAAGTGGAGAAGCTCGCCACAATTATGACTAGGAAAACTCTGTACGGTATGATGGACCGGTTTCATATATGTGATTTTAATATCAGTCCCTGAACATTTGAAAATATGGAAGGAACTTATAAATGATCCTAAGGTTCATCTGGGAAAAATAGATATATTAAAATAGAAAAATAGAATATTAAAACTTCCCAAAAATCTGAGGCGGGGTGAAAGAATTTGACAAATGTGAACTGTCAGATATTAAGATACATTACAAGAATACAATAAATAAATAGCTTAGTATCAGTGCATAAAGAGAATCCCAGTGAACTAAATAAATAATGTATGATAGCCTCAAGTCAGTTAGAAAATGATGAACTATTCAATAAGAAGTATTGAAGTAATTAGTTAGCTGTTTAGAAAGTAATAGAATATTGCTGTACATTGAAATAAATTATAGATGATTTAGAATTAAATATAAATAATCAAGCAGGGCGTGGTGATGTACACCTATAATCCCAGCACTCAGGAGATTGAAGCAGGAGGATGGCCATGAGTTCAAGGCCAGCCTGAGCTACATGGTGACTTCAAGGCACCTTAAATTACATAGTAAGACCTCATCTCAAAAAAGAAAAATATATATATGTATATATATAAATAATCAAATACTAAAAGGAAATGTAAATGTTTATATAATCTTAAGGAAGAGAAGGCCTATAATTATAAGGTCAAGGTAACCTCTACATAAACAAAAAGAAGACACAAGCCACTAATTTTTGCTGTAGATATAACAGGATGAAGATATTATCCTTGGTATTTCAGAGTAGTTACAAATAAACAACAAATATCCATAGAAAATAAGCAAAAGATATAAACAGCTAATTAGGCACAAAGTTGAAATGCAGATGCTAATAATAGAAAAGTATTCTACCTCATAAGTAATCAAGAAAAATGTCATTAAATATCCCCATATAAATATGTGGATGAAAAAAGACCAATGTAGATGGGTGTTCAGGTCCGTGAATTATAATAGTGAGACCCCAGGCAGCTTTCACAATGCCAACAAGAGGAGATTGACAACATGTGTCAATGGAAAGCTAGTCATCGAAGATTACCTGGTAGTATAATATTTATCAAGTTGAGGAAATGTTCATGACAGTATTCATTCTTCATTCACAGAATAAAGACAAAAGTTATGTTCCAAAGTGTTAACAGTGGTTATCACTGAATGATGGGCTTTTCAGGTGATTTGGATTCTTCCTCTTTTGTGCTTTTCTGTTCTCTCAGATCTTCTGCCATGAACTTATGCTGATTTTGCGATTTCAAAAGTTATCAAAAACAAGAAATAAAGTCAGAGAGTGAAATTATAAGAATGCAGATGGATTTTGCTTAGATGTTTGGGGTTGGAGTCTTGTACCAACAAGAAGGGTAATGTACAACTCTCTGGAAGTATCCAGACAATGATCAAAGACAAAAATGCCTTGCTTTTGTTTCATGGGCCTTTCTTCCCTTAAGTACCATCTATTCTAAATGGACCAGAATGTCCATTGTTTCTATATCTAGGTTTGCATTTCTCCACGTGGAGGAAGTATCTTACAGAGGGTCTGCATAGAAAAGATCTACTCTGAGCTAGAGATTTAACTCAGTGGTTCAGGTGAGTGCCTAGCAAGCATAAGGTCCTGAGTTTGATCCCCAGTAACCACATACAACAATACTGGGCATGGCAACTCACACCCACCAGCAATCAGTTCCACATACCACAGTGCCAGGCATGGTGGCTCACATGTGTAATCCCAGCACTCAGGAGGCAGAGGCAGGAGGATTGCTGAGTTCAAGGCTTGCCTGGGCTACATAGTGAGCTCAGGGCAAGCCTGAACTACAAAGCAAGACTCTGTCTCAAAAAAAAAAAAAAAAAAAAAAACAGAAAAGAAAGAAAGGAGAAGAAAAGATCCATTCTGATGGGCAATAGAAAGCAGACTCCCTGACTGGAAAGGCTAGGAAGAGCATATTTAAAGTACATTAAGATATTATGTGGAATTTTGCTACCATCACCTTGACACCTGTGAATGTAGATCATGTGAACCATCCTAAGAGACTTTAATCTGAGCAGGGACTAGAATTGTGACTTCCTGAGAAGAGTATGGTGTTGACTGTCCACCTGGGACATGATGGAGAATGGCCAACACAGAACTACCAAAATGGGCTTGTTGCCTATACAAGCACAATGTATAAATATGGCCATGGCCTATAAGGATTCCAGCAGATGAACTGTAGCTCACCAAGGTAAGGAAATATGTATACATTTGACAAAAGAGCCACCAAGCTGTTGGATAGTTTCTTCAACAGCAACTTGAAAGAGAGAAGACAAAGATCCGAAACTAATTCCAGATGACATGGGGAGAATGGCAGGTGTAGGCTGAAAACTAGGTAGTACTCAGTCCCTTTGGATTGATTCTCAGTACTTAGTTGTGATATTGGATTTTTTAATTTTATGAACATTAAAGAGATCATGAAGTCATGTGCTTGGGAAGCTTGAATTAAGGAAGAACAATAATGATGCAGAACACACCATTGCAATAAATTGTTTGTGAGGCCACTGATGACCCTAGACTTAGGGCTCACACGGAATAGAGTGAGGTAGTAAGCCTACATTTTAGTCCAGCTTCCGCATCATGGCCTTGTTAGGGCAACATGCTTGAAACAAGCAGAAGTAAAGGGTTGGTTCCAGTGAACCGAACCAGTGATTCCACAATCCTGTGGGCACTGGAAGTCTGTTCAGGAGAAACAGCATTGTAATACATCACGAGAAGATTATTCCTTGTTCTGAGTAGGTCGTTGTGGTTTCTTTGGTGGCAATGTTCAGTGCTGACTTGAACAGCAGGAGCCTTGTTGGAAGACTGTTGGGAACTCAAAGAATCAGTGGGAAAGCTGGAAAATTGCACTTGAAAATGAATGATTCTAAGTAGCCAGGAATCAGAAATCATAGATTCCAGCTCAGAGTAGAAACTGTATGCAACATGACACATGTAATTCATAGACTCAAGCTGCATTATATCTTTCTTTCTTCTTAATATGCATCTTCTAAGGAGGCAGAACATAAGGGAAGTATAGGACATCTGATCATACCAGCAGCCAGTATAACCCCACAAGGGAAGAAGCAATCCCCTACAAGAAAATCTAGGTGTGGCTAGGAGTAAAGAAATGTTTGTTGAGCAGCCCAGATCAACAAATGTGCTCAACAGAGTTATGAACATTGGATAAGATAAAAAAGGAATATCAAAAAACAAAATCATCATGACCAAGTATACAGATAGATGGTTTATCCAACTAAGTTATACTCTCTCAATCCTGTTAAAACAGAGAACTAAAGATAAGAGGTGGTTATTAGTAAACTTCAAATTGGTACATTTTCTGGAAATCTCATCCTGCTACAAACTGAATACCTGAAAAATTCTTTATGTACCTATTAGTTCTAATATTAGGTAGAGGTAAAGAAGACAATAGGAATGTCTTTTCTTTGGAGACTGTCTTGATCTGAAAGCCTGGCACATTGGTATTAACAGATACTGTTTGCAAGTTTATAGCAGTGAAAGAGGACAACATTAGGTATGGTTGGAGTTTAGGGAAGCAGAATCTCTAAAAATTCACAGGAAAGCCAGAAACAAGTTCAAAAGTAAGTCTAATGGAGAACATGACTTGAGAAGTTGGAATGCTTGTAATGGCTCCAAGTTACTAGTCAGAGAGCAGAGTACAGGAGAAAATGAAAAGGGAAGGGATGCTTAAAGACCTCTAGAATATCTGCAGAACAAATCCTCTGCTGTGCCACCTAGTATGTTCTGCAGAGCAGTGAAAAGAGTGGCACATCCCAAGAAGTGACAAAGAACAGAGAAGATGAACACTTCAAGGAGCAAGCGAGCATGCTGGTGCCTCCCAGTCAGTCTGTGTCCTGGCAGCTCTTTATAGAAACTAAGCATTTCCTAGCTTGCATTTGGCCCACACGAAAAGGTTTTTCTGAACTCTCCTGGGGACTGATTAAAAAGGAGGAAAGGGGGGCCGAAGGGTTAGCTCAGTGGTTCCGGCACCTGCTTCGCAAGCGCAAGGTCCTGAGTTCAATCCCCGGTAACCACATACAGTGCTGGGCGTGGAGACTCACGCCCACCAACAATCAATACCACATACCACAGTGCCAGGCGTGGTGGCTCACGCCTGTCATCCCAGCACTCGG